>RCSS01000484.1:0-41252 GCA_004000155.1 Tubulinosema ratisbonensis | reverse complement strand
ACCGCAATTGTAATTCCAGAAACTGAATGATTTTCTTTGTGTATAAAAAAATATGAAATTATATGCTATTAAGCAGTAAAAATTTTAAAGAGACATGCTTTTTTCTTTTTTAGAGGGTATTCTTTATAGACGTCTCGATAACCATTAAAAAAGTTGTCAAACTTATTTATATAACAATATAAAAAAACATAAAATAATTATTTATCAAAACAGCTGGAGAATAATTTTAAAAGTCATGACTCATAAAAAAGAGTTTTTTCACATTATTAAAAATTTTTGTTTACTTTTGTTTGATTTGTTATGAACGTCTTTAGATAATAATTCACGTGTAAATGTATGTAAAATATTCAAGCGAGAATGTTTTGATTATCAAATAATCCATAAATATTAGATTTGAAAAGCATTCTTTATAAATATAAATAAATATGTGTTTTTCTTCTATTTTTATGATTAAACCATATTTGAAGATAACCAATTGTTCATAGATGATATAAGTAAAAGACTTAAAAAAATTTTTAAATTATTTAAAAACGTTTTTATTCTGAAGGTAGAAGGGCATGGGTTAAGTCTATTTTTTCTTTAAATCCTTTATTAAATTTAAAAAGCTAATTCTTTTCACGAACCTACACGGTTTATGTTATAAATCTAAAGCAATGATAAATTTTAAATATTTAACTAAAAACCAATTAAATTTACTTAAAATTATAAATACTTTTTTTTAAGAAATTCCATTAAGAAAACTAAAAAAAGTATTTCTTTCACTAACCAAGGCTTGGTGTAAGATGAAAAAACTTAAATTACTTTTATTTAATTTTGATTTGATTAACTAAATTAAAATCATAAACTATTTTTTTAAAAATTCATTTAATTTTTTTAAAAATATTTTTTTGATTTAATGAAAATTGTCAAAACCTTTTTCTAAGTTTCTTTAAAAATAAAAAAATAATATTTCAATGATGATTATTTGTTCTTAAGATAAATTATTGTAGTAAAAAGAAATTTATTTATTAAATAATTGTTTTGTGTTTTAAATTTTAAAAAATAATTTGGTTGCCCTGGTTATTTAATAAAGCTTCATTTTTATTATTTTTCCTGTGATATTATGCATTAATTAAAAAAATCAAAAGATGATGTTGTTCTTACTTTAATTTTACTAAATTCTCAATCTAAAAAATTTTTATTTACAAAGTTTTATTATTTCTAGAAATGGGTTTTATTCTAAACCTATATTTGTCTCTAAAATTTTTTTATTTTATTTATTTTACAAAACTATTTTCTCTTTTATTTATTATATTTTATTTTAATTTAATAAAAATTTTAAGAATTTAAAATTCAGTAGGATGAAAAAATTAAGCAAGAATATTAGTGTTACAGGCATCCGTGTCCTGTAGATGTATATTATAAAAATAAACAATTTTATCTACAAACATCTTTTATTTATTTTACATCTATTTATATGTTAAAGATTCTTTTGATCTAGAACCAATAATAAAATAAATGTCATCAAATATGATCACAATAAATTGTCATCATATTCGAATTCCTGTCACCCTGACACAATTAGATTAAGTAAACTGAAAATTGCAAAATATAAAGATAAAAATGCTAATAAATTTTAAAATATTTGCTTTGATTTTCAAATCGTTCTTATCTTTATTATAAAATATTTATAAATTCTAAATATTATCTTTGTTTGATAAGTTTAAATAAATTCTATCTATTCTATTGAGATTTTATTCAATTCCTTTTAAATATGTTGCCTAAAATATTTAGATAGACAGAGTGGCCGAGCGGTCTAAGGCGTCACGTTCAGGTCGTGATCATTTCTATGGCGCGGGTTCGAATCCCGTCTCTGTCATTTTTTTTATTAATATATAAAATTGAAGATTTACAGAGTATAAACTATGCTTTTAGTTAAGAAATTACAGAAATAACATGCTAAAAGTAGATAATAAGAAACAGGCAGCAAATGAAATCGAGTACAACCAATATTATGCCCCTAAAATCTTTGTTAATATACAATACTTATACTCTCATTTAAAACCCGCTGGACTGAGGTCAAGTATTTTTAAAAAAAGATAATTATATTTTGTGTTAAAACTTAACGTTCTAAACATTATGTACAATTATTTAATATTTTTCTTAAAAATTTAACAAACTAAATTAAAATAACTTACATTAAAATTATAAATGTTTAAAAATTAATTATAACAAAACCTCACCCTTCGCTTTTGAGGTGCAAGATTCTTCTATACTCTTTTTAGAGCATATATTTATAAATAAAGTCGTTTTTTAAGGATATTCAGATAATGATGGTTTAACTTTTATAAATTTAGATGATTATTCGATACAATGATTTTACATCTGAAACAATAAAAGTATAAATAAATTTAAATAAATTAAAAATGTTTTTAACAAATAACTTTTTTATTATAGAAAATAAAACTAATAATTCTTCAAATATTTGTAATCTTAAATTTATTTTTTTACTATTTTAATAAATTCAGTTTTAATCATTAAATTTTTCATTGATTTTTTTTAATCTCTCTCCTCTTTTTTTAATAATAATCTTTTTCATATTATTTGGGAAATGAACATTTTTTTAATAATAAGGAAATGATTTTTACTGATGGTAATTGAAATATAGAAGTTGATGTGGATTTCTCCGAAGAAAAATTTGATAATATCAAAAACTTTCATGATATAATCTAAAATTTTTTCTAAAAAATTAAATAATTACAAGTTCTGTTGTCAATGCTTGCTTTTCTTCTGAATTAAATGAGTTATAATTTTTAAACAATAGAATTCATTTTTAAGATATAGAAGAAGATGTTTTAATGGGGTCACATCATCTTATAAATAATAGTATATTTCAAAACAAAATTACCATTTTCCAAAAAATTTAAAATATTGTAATAATTTTCTCGTAGAAGACCAGTTAGTGATGCATCTGTGTATAGAAATATTTCTAAAAAACAATGGTCAATTTTATAATTTTTCAAGGTTAGAATTTTTGCTTTTAGGAGAAATACCTGTTAGGCGTGGTGGTAATAGAATTGTTGTGCATTTTGTTGAGAATTCACCAACTACATACATGGGTAGTAAAATACATGATAGGAAAAATACAGTATGGGATGTTGGCCATAGTCATATAAATTAGATAATGTTTTTTAAAAATTTTAAAGTCATTTTCAAGAGCTGATCTTTTAAATTTCTTAAGTTATCAAATTCTTCCGGGAACACAATACATGAGACGGATGAAAATTTTAAGATATTTTTCCAGTTAAGACTTACACACTTTACGTAAATCGTTCTGGAAATTAAGTAGAATCAAATAGTGTACATATAAATTAGATTGAAGGAATTTAGGCTGTGTTTAAAAATGATCAGAAAATAAGATGCAAGTTTTAGTACACTCCATAATCTATACTTTATCTGATCTAATTCATCTTTAGATACTTATTTGACTGATTTGATATAAAAAACTCTGTTATTCACATAAATGAGATAAAAACAAGCTTTTGACAATGAGGGAGAAATTATTGAAAATCAAAAATAATGCTCTTAGTTTTTTTTTAAAATAATAATTCAGTTTGAAGAAATATTTCAACAAATAAAATCTAAAATTTTAATATAAATAGTTTTTAAAGCAATATTAAACAATTATTATAATTTTAATTTTTCAATTTTACACCCATGCGCTTATTTCTTTAAACCCCCTTGCCATGGTTAATTACTGTTCGAAAGATTAAAAATCAAAGCAAAAAATAGGATACATATCCGTTTCCGCATCACCCTTACCATTTTATTTAAAATTTAATTAATAATTTATTAAAAAATAGAAAACTAACAAATCAATAAAATATTATAAAAAAGATATAAGATAATATTAAAATTTTTGAATAAAACCTGAATTATATATTTAATTTTTCATATCCTATAACACAGATTTCATTAGTTTAATAAACGATATGGCTTGCTATAAATAAAAAAGAAACTTGAAAGAAGCAATATCTTTTGTACAGAATCACAGCTAGCTCAAGAGCCGCTTTAGTTGTTGCCGCAAAAATGCTCCTTTAAGACAAAATACAGGCAAGAAAAATAGTGAATTTTATTTTCGATGCACGCAAAAATTAGCAAAAAAGAAGGAATCTCAGGAAAATGATCTTTCTTTAAGGAATCGTATCTTTCAACCAACAAATCTTCTCTTCATATACCATTTTGTATATAAAGAGGCCTCGTCCGAAGCTTGAAAAGAAACTTTAGTATTGCATGGGATGAAATCATGTAAATTGGCTCTTATATTAAAGAGAAATCTGGGATACATATTTCTTAAATCATGATGCGATAATAAGTAGAATAGAAAAAAAGAGGAAATAGACGAGATGATGTTAGTTCGTCGAAAATATAACAGGAGACGTCGTGTAAGTTCATAATGTGTATTTGGTGGCTACGAGGTAAAGCATATCGGCTTTATGTATGCTGTTCCAGATTGTACTAGGATCAATATTCCTTATTATTTTAGAGCATTTAGGTCAAATTCTATTATATATTCTTTTGGATTTCAGATATATACTGTTCTTCCACTTTTTGATAATACACATGGACTGTTAATCATTGTACTAACTTTGTTGACTCTATAGCTGGTGTTAATACATAAATGTTAAGAGTATGTGGCAGAAGAAAAAAACTACACATAAAGTCAGATATGAAACATACAGATTCACTCTATCAGCTCACCTTGGAGAATTCATGTGGAAGCAGTACTTTGGTTGTGATTTAAAAATGTTTTTTAACTGCATTAGAGAAATCTACCCTATTGAATACACGAGAGCGAGTTTTAGCGGGTAAAAGGCTCGCAGTATCTTAAGCTAGACCTAAGTATGGTAAACATATTTTACCGTGTGTTCCTGTTAACTAGGTATTTATATTAACTATAGAAAGTTTAACAAAAAATATTCTTATGGACTTCTCATCCCTAGACAACAAATGAAAAACTCGTTATTTTGTTTATTCAATTATTTAGATAAAAGACTTCAACATATTGTGGTTTCTTTATTAATTTTTTCTTAAAAGAAAAGTTCGCAATTTTTTTATATTGATTTAACCATAGACTACATAAGGTGATGTAGGTGTTATAGGACCATCATCTGTAAACTGCTTCTTTTACAACACGATACTATTTTTTAAGCAAAAATGCACTAATAAGAGTTGCAAATTTCGAAATATTTCACTATCATGTAGAAATCCATATTTAAATGTAATATATCTGAATGTACTTAGCAAAAAATAAGGTCACTAATACCCTTTGTATGTAAAACATTACTGTATTGTGATTATGACACTATATTTTTAAATCTTTTATATATTGTAAGGCTTCCGCGGGTGGAACTCCTCTCTTTGAAGGTACCTTATGAAAATACTATTTACTTTCAATAAATCGTTTTTATAAACTTTTCTAAAACCCATACTTAAATTAAAAACTTCTTCATAAACTTTTAGTCTTCGGTCTAANTAAGTAAATTGATCAGCAACATTATCTTGTTATGGTTATTTTTCATTATTTCCCCCGGGGTTAGAATTTTAAATAAATAAATAAAAATTAAAAAAAAAATAAATTAAATATTTAAAAAATATAATAAAAATATATTCAATTAATTTAATTATAAAACTCATTAATATGCTCCATTATATATTTAAAGGCATCTTTTCCATACTTAAGCCTTCACATAAATTCTATGCAATAGCTTTCTACCATATCTTTTCTTGTCGCAGCCTCTTTTCTATTTATTCTCTTAGATCTCATCCACATATTTTCGATTGCTTGGGTATTAGCACCTGTGGATGGATCTATAAAATTTTCATTGTAATTAACGGTATAATGGGAATAACCATATAAGTCAAGATTATTATATGATGCTTATTGATCAGATATAATAATCTTTCCACCCGGATGTGTTTTAGAATTATTGTTAATAATTCAACCTCAGTCCTATTTTCTACAGGAACTAGAACACACTCGCTTGTATTGAAATCAACAGCTCCGAAAACCAGTTGTTGCTTTACTAAGCGGCCTCGGTTATACTTTCTCCTAGCAAATAAAGATTCATCAATCTGAACCTTTACACGAAGTCCACCAAGAACGAGGTCGTTTTGCATTAATTTAATGGCACATACCTCTCTAAGATGTGACCTACAATAAACAAAACTCTCAGATGCTACACCAAGTTCACGAGAACATTTTTTAAAGGAACATTCATCAAAAGACCAAAAATATATAAATTCAATAATAATACCGATTTCTAGTTTCGATCCTCTAAAGAATATTCCTTTTAGAATGCTTTCCTCGTGCCTAAAAGGCCTTGGACACGTCAACGCAAAGAAATTTTTGTTTTTTACGTTTTGTTAAAGGCATCTGAGAGTTGCAAATGTTGCACAGTCTTCTTTCTTTTATTAACCCAAAAGACTGTGCAACAACAACCTCGTTCTCGTTCTCACTGCCCAGTAGAATATGTAGTTTTCTTAGATTTATAGCTGAAAGCTCTTCTCTATTGAAAACCATTAGGTTTTATTATTTAATTTAATTATATATATTTTTTTATTATTTTATTATATTTTTTAAATATTTAATTTATTTTTTTTATTTTTATTTATTTATTTTAATTCTAACCCTGGAGGAAATACCGAAAAAGTACCCTTTTATTTAAAAATTTGGAATTTTGAAACTATCTGGCTCATGTTTACCGGTTATGAAATACATATTCTGGTAATGTCTGAGATTAGTGGGGACCTACTTCTGCTTTTGGTAAATTTAATCAAAATTGTTAACTGAACTAATAAAAAATAAATTAAAAAAAGTAAACTTAATAAAGAAAAAAATTAGATATTTAATTTTTGGTTTGATCATTTTGATTAATATATAATATTAAATTACTATTTAAAAAAATATAAATAAAATTTTTATTTACACCTTAGTTTATGAAACTAGGTAAATTTTATGACTATGCTTTATTAGAAATTGGAGCAACAAATTTTTTAAAAGAAAACAATTATTTTAGTACTGAATTAATCGATTGTCCAAGATGTGGGTGTCGATTAGTTCCTAATAAAATAATCATACTTACACGTATTTAAGGTGTACTAAAAAGATTCAAATCAATGGTATAAGAAAATTAAGTTGCTATTTTAAACTGGTGAAAGATAAGAATAACTTTTTTGTCGGAATAAAGAAATCTAATTCTATCATTCTTAAAATAACTTATTATTACTGTTTGAATCTTACACAAAGAGAAATAGCAGAGGAGCTTGAAATATACAAAAATACCGTCAGTTAAATAATAAAAAAAAATCAACATAAACCAAAATATTTATCATAGTAACGGATGGGAAAAAATTGGAGGATCAGGAGCTACTGTTGAAGTAAATGAATCACACATTATGAAAAGAATATATGCTGTAGGGCGTATATTAGAAAAGCAAAAAATTTGGATAGTAGAAGAAATTTGCAGAGAAACAAAAAAAGTTAATTTTAAAATTGTTAAAAAAAGAAATTCTGCGATCTTAAATAATATTATTAGATATAATATAGACCCCGCTTCTACCATTATTACTGACATGTGGAAAGATTACAATAAATTATCAGAAATAGGTTTTATTCATCAAATAGTAAATCATAGTGAGAATTTTGTAGATAAAGATAATCCTCTAATTCACAATCAAAATATTAAAAGGCAATGGCAATCACTCAAAAAATTTCTTAAATCAGTTAATGTTTCAAAGTTGAGAAATTATATTCATTTATATATTTTTTTAAAACGCGAAGGTTACTAACTCTGTTGAAAAGTTGAACGAAATATTAAATTAATTCTATATTAATATTGAATAATTTTTTATTTAATTTAATCTACTTTTTTTATTAGTTCACTTAACAATTTAGTCCAAATTTACCAAAAGTAGAAGTGGGTCCCACTAATCTCAGACATTACCCATATTCTTTTCTTCATATTAAAAAAATCTGGCTTTAGTAAATTTATTTTTCAATATTATTTTTAATTTTAATTTATTAAATTTAAAATAATATTGAATTTTAATATATAATATCGGTTATACATAAATATTATAATTTAACAATTAGATTTTATTTTCTGCCCCTCGGGGGAGGAGCGGGCAAAAATAAAATCCTTTTCAGCTGAAACAAATAGTTTTATTTTTGATTTAAACGTATAAATAAATCTTTTTTATAACCATGTCATTTATTAGAACTGACAATTATGTTAGCAAATGCTGCTTCAAAATTATTTAATTCTTTTTGTTTAAAATTCTTCTTTTTCCACTCAAATTCTCTTAAAAATATTTCGATTCGCTGCTTGGTTATGCTTGCTCTGTCTCTGTATATTTTTTTAAGACGACTCCATAAGTTTTCAACATCGTATGTATGATATCCATCGTCGATTGTGAACCCATTAACATGGTTTACCACTATGTGGTGCGAACCAAAAACTTTTACTTCAATATGGTATGACGGGTACTCATCGCATATTATTATAGAAGATTTCTGGATAAATTCATGAAGAATTTTGCTTATCGTTGGTATTTTAGGTCAGGAACAAGTTTACGAAAAAAATTTTTTTCTGGAGAATTATCTATTCCTCCTATTATCCATTGGATGTTTTTCTTGTCATTCAATGTGTTAGAAACATTTTTAATAAAAAATCGTTGCAAATAGCCGTTCTATTCATTCAAATTTCAAAATTTGGCCCGTCTATTTTTTTTCTTTCATATTATGAAGTTTATTATTGAATCTTTTATTTTTATTAATGTAGCTTTTGAGATTTGACAAAAGTTAAGTGATTGATAAAAATCATAATCAAAAACATATAAGTATACTACATTAAATTTTAAAATATTCTAAATTTATGTGTTCTAGTGTAGATTCTGCGTTTAGTTTCCTTTTATTATTACATTTTTTATTTTGATATTTGAAAACGCTTCTTTCAAAAACAGCACTATTACAGATAAACATGTTGTGTTTACAAGTCAAACGAGTGATTTTGTCTTTTAAAATACCATGTTTTTGAAAAGATTTTATGCAATTTCATTATTAGTAAAAATTGCCGCATATTGATTGAGTTGAGATATGTCTTTTAGAATTTTTCTAGCTTTTCTCAGTTTATCATTTAGAGTAAAACTTTTCTTAATTTTTTTCAAAATAAATCATTAGTAAAATTATTTTTTTATTAAATTTATAAAACTAACTCTATTTTAATTAAGGCTTGATAAATAAATTTACTAGAGACAAAAATCCTTTACCTTTTCTACTCTTTTGATTAATTAAGTTAAAATGAATAAAAGGTAATATTATGCTCGGTCAATACGCTACAAAAAGTAAAATTCTAATATAAGATACTGAAATGTTAAATCATCTCTTATGAACTTATACAATTTTACAATATATGTAAGGAATTTTATTAAAGTTTTTTCAGGGTTACAAAAATAAAAATTTATGCAATTTTTTTTATTTGTTATTATATGATGCATGAAAATTTATACATCGCATAATGAATTCATGTATTTTTATTTCTTTCATATTGCCGACATAGCTTTTTGATAACGTAAAATTTTTACATATTAAAATCTTACATTTTACACTATTTACTGTTACAACGACTTCATCCATAAGAGTTTTCTAACGATAAATTGATTGTTTTGTATAAAAAAATTGCACATAGAAATTTTTAATAGATTATTAAAGATTTTATATGTTGAAATTGTTTAAATGATTTATTTAAATCAAATAAAAAAATGAAGATTTTAAAATATACTGATTTTAAAAGCGAAAAAGTTAAATCTGTAGTAAAGAATTAAATCCACGTGTAACACTTTTTTTTATTGATTAAATATTTATTTTCGAGAAGATTTTTAGTTTGAAAATATATCAAAAACGAATATAGACATATGAAATGTTTTAAATTTTAAAGATACGTTATAAGTCGTTTGAAATGTGAAATGTGAATTTTAAATTGAATATATTTTTCATTAATTTAACTTATATTTTTAAGTCTCTTTTTTATTATTTTTTAATATGAAAGGTAAAATACAAATTTCTTTTTGAGTTGTATATAAATAATTTTAAGATTTAAGGCTCGTAAAGATGGATTTTAAATAAAAAACATTAAAGTATAGAGTTTTTACTTTTGCAATAAATGAATAAGTAAAAACAAATACTTTTTCGATAAATTTAAAATAAATATAGCAATTTAACAAATTCTCCTCACTATTTCTAAATTTTTACACAAAAAAATGTACCATATATAATTTTTTTCTTTTCGAGATTATCAAATTTAATTATATATGAAGTTTATTTTATACAAATAGTTTTTTGCATATTCTTTTAATTTGTATACTTTATTATATTTAAAAAATATTTCAAATATTTTTTAAATTAATATTAACGCATTAGTATCATCAATTAAGATAGAAAAAAATTTAAGTTGGTGTATTTTCTAAATAATTAGAAAAATCTTACGTTTTTTACAATATTTAAATTTATAATAAAGGCACACTAAGAGTTTATATGTTTTTTGCTTTATCAAAGAGTTTGTAAGTACGAAATTAAAAAAATCTAACAATTAAGCAATGTACATTCTTTTTTTAATTTGGTAAATAAGATCTCAATATTTAATTGATTTTCATTTTTAATTTAAAAGCTTTTAATAACTTTATTTTTTTTTCATTAAAAAATAGAAATAATTTACAGGTCAATTTCATGTTTTTTATTAGATTGAAAATTAATTTATATTTTTTTATTGTCTAAAAGGACATGTTAGAATTTCTTTTTTGGTGGCCTCTTTGTTATTTTTGTGATTCTTAAAATTTTTCATGCTTTTAATATATATACCCTCCCTTTTTTGATAAATATGATTGCCACTAAAACCTATATTTTTTTTTTCATCAGCTAGATTTTTTTTAATTTTATTTTTCACAAATAGTATTAGCGCATAATATTAAATTCAAATTAATTTAAAAAAAAAGTAGATTAGGAAATTAAATAAGATAATTTATTTAATATGAATTCTTTTAACTACATAAAAATTTTTAATATGATGAAAATTTCACATTTAGTATTTTTAAATTATTTTCTATTTATAATTAACAATTTAGAGTATATATATAATTTCAAATATTTTGAGTTGTTAATTAATATATCTATTTTTTAAGAAACAAAACACATTAGCATTAAAATTTTAAATCTTTATAAAAGTTTAAAAAGAATGAAAATATTCTTAGATTTTATCGTAACTTATTTAAAAATTGATTTAGTTCAAATATTTATTAAAACCCTGCATAATGTATTGCTTTTTTATTACACTTAATTCAATATAATTTATTATTTTGTTTTTAACACAAAATATTTTAAATTTAAAAAATATGATTTTCTTTTAGTCTAACATTATAAATCTGTAATCTTGTACAAAAATATTGTTTAAGTTTAATGTATATGACACATTTGTATTTATATATAAACAACAATATTATTTTGTATATTTATGTTATTTTTTAATCTAAGGTTCGTTTATTTATTAAAATAATTTTTTCAAAAGGGTTTATTTTTTAAAATCCCTTAAACTAAATTCACTATATTACACCCTTCAGGTGTTACATCGACTATTTAAATTTACATTTTTTCTTAAGAACAGATAATTTTCAAATATGTTTTTTTGTTAATTCATCTTAAAATTTAAAAAATTAAAATATTTTAAAATGAATGCATAGAAAATTAGGTTGTTGTTAAACTTTAAAATAGTTATATCTGTAGAAATTAAATGTAAAATCAAATATATTATTCATAACCTTTTTGTCAAACGCTCTTCAAATTTTTTTTTCTAATTTAATTAGTCTAGTAAAGTGATATCTCTGAGAAGTGTTACACGCAAAAGAAAATTACTATTATAGGTTTAATATTTATTTAAATAAAGTTTTAGCATTTTATATTATTTATTAAAAATAACTTTTAAAGATACTCGATAATATGATGAGATAAATAAACATTGTGATGTAACTATTGATATGATAGTTAAAGAATTGGACATAAACACTATAATTTAATATATAAATAAACTTAACATATTTTTACATTCTAGTTAGAAAAAATCGTAAATATTTTATACTAAACTTTGTAAACATATTTTCCCAAATACTTACTACTTTAGATGGTAAATAATGATAAAAACATACCCTCTTATCTAAGAGTATAGAAGGAAATGAAATTTTTAAACATGTGGCTTAACTATTTTTGTTCTTCTGGAAAATTTAAATATTTTAATAATTTTATATAAAAATTTTAAATGTTTAATTCTTCAATTCGAAAATTTATATAATTTTTAAAATTGGAAACTTTTTATTAATAATTAAATTTTTGAATATTTTTTGCTATTGTATGCAATATAAATTTAAATTTTATATTCTATAACATTTTAAAATTATATGCTGCACGAAATGTATATAATTAACTTTATTATTTCTCAATATATTTAATTAAATATTATTTTTAAATTTATTTTTTTGAAATAAATTTAGTAATCTAGAAGCCAGAATATATTTAAAACGAAATATGCTAATCACAAATTAATTTTAAATTTGTAGAGGAAGACTGTTTAAAAGTACAAAAAGGTTAATTGATTTTTTCTAATAACTATATTTATTACTTTGAAACATCTAATTTTATATTAAAAACTTTATTAAAAATTTAACTCTAGGAAAAATTACTATAGTTCTTTAGTTCTATAAATTTAAATCAATAAAAAATGCTTGATATATAAAAAAACATATCACATATTTGATATGGCTTATTAAAAGCTAAGTTGTAGAGCAAATACTTTAAAAATGAAGATAAATTTATTAATTTTTAGACTCTTTATATTGTTGATAAGACAAAGTTCTTTTACAAAACCTTTTATTTTTTGTTAATTTAGGACATTTATAGCAACAAAATCCAAAAAATATATTTTTTTATCTTATTTGACTTAAAAAACAATAAATTTAAAGACGGCTAATCAACGTTTAGATGCAAGAACGAAGCGAAAAACTACAAAGTATGTTGAAACTTAATATCTTACTTATGATACAACTGATTACAGCCAAAGAGCTTTGTTTTTATAATAAATATATGCACTTTGATTCTCACAAGCTGCTATAAAATCTCTAGAAGCACTTTTCATCAAGCTTAAAACTGAAAATTTGTTAGAAATATCAAACAATGTTATGAAAATGTTTTATTTTCTAAGAATATTTTATTTTTAACAATAATTACATTTTAAAATACTTTGTAATGAATTCAAATTCAACTTTATTTTTGATGTGCTAAGTTTGTAGATTTACATTGAATTTGAATTTTACAATCTTATTGTTTAAAAATGATTTTTATTTATAAAATTATCCAAAATATTTCTAATTTTTTGCATAAAAAAACATAATAGACAAAAAAATATTTATTTTTTCAATTTTAAAATATCTAACTCCAATCTTTTGATCAATCTTAAACATAAGTAAATTTTAAAACATAAATAAAAAACATTTATATGCTTTTTATAGCCTTTAAAATATAAATATTTTAAATTCTGTTGTGATTAACAGTTAAATGAAATATATTACGCAAAAGTTTATATTTTCAAAAAATTAATTTATTTTAAACAAATTATTTACAAGTCGCCATAGAGTAAGTGAAAAAAATTTTTTGCTTGAAGTTTTCAAAGACATATTCATTCATTTTATTTTTTTATGCCTCTGATATGGTAATAATTTTTAAAACTTGTTTTTAAAAATTGTTTTTATTTAATTAACACTGGAATCTATATAATATATAACAAAATCAACAAGGTGATATTTGAGCTTTAAAGTTTATTTTTAAAAAGTAGTCATCATATTAAAATATTAACGTAACAAACATTAAATATACCCGATCAAAATTTTAGTAAGTTGTATTCTGCCTATGAAAACAATTTTAATCCGTAACATATAAAAAACATTATAAAATTTTCAAGTTTTTGATTTTTTGTTTAGGTATATTTCAACTAAACATTTAAGGGTTATTAGAAAATAATATATTTTCAGAAAGCTCATTTCTAGAAATTTAAATACGACTTATAATTATAAAAAATATAAAAACTTAAAAAAAACAAAAACAATTTATTGTTAAATTTTTTATAAGTAAATAACTTAGCGATAAAATTAAAATCATGAAATTCAATGCTTTGGTATTAGATTTGTTTATGAACCCCGTAGGCCAGATATCATACTTAATTTCAGGAAAAATGTAATCAAAATTAGAAAACATATATTTAAGCCTTGTATACACTTATAACGTCTATCATTAATATAAAATAAGATATGAACCTGCTATAATCTTTATTAAAAATACATGTTGACCATAAAAGTATAGCTTCTACACTTTAAATAGAAACCATAGCTCAAATATCTTTTTAGACGCTAAATATGTTTAAAAAACAAAATTTAACACATATTTTTTTTAATTATTATGCTTTTTTAGTGTTTATAATCTTTACGAAGATAATATATGCATATAATATAATTTATATCTAAAAATGATAGCAATCTATCTAAGAATTAAACATTTCAATGATAATCTAATTATATATTGTCTTTTGTGTAAACTTCATATTGTTTCAATAAAACTTTAAATTTTTAATTCTTAATTGTATTTTTTAAGAATATGTCATTTTATAGTTTAATAGAACTAGAATTAAAAATCTTTGTATTAAATATATGTGTTCAATTTTTTAAAAAGAACTACAACGAAAGGCCTGGTTTTTTTGATTTTAAGCTAAATTGTTAACAAAAAGCAGGCCTAAATATACATTATCAATTATTTATTTGTTGTCGTGTTGCAGCCAACAAAAAAACAATTTTTATTTTTTTAAAAATGTTTTATTTAAAAAATGAGATAATTAAAAACTCTAATAAAATCATTTTATTTTACACAAATTCAACATGATCCGCAACCGAATGTTATTTCATTTAAATATATATATATAATTTTAAATTTTTATCTATTTTTAAGAGTTTGTTTCAAATAGTTTGTCTTAATATGTAAAATAAAATTTAGGTTAGTGTGGTTATAATGTATAAAAATGTAGATCTAAAAAAAGTGTGACGGTTAGAATCCTTAATGACCATCAATTATGTGGTTTTAAACATTATTTTAAACATTATGACAGTATAAAAGATAGACGTAATAAAAAAAGTCATAGTATTTAATAAAACTGTTAAACTTGTATATGTGTAAAAAAAGATAATGTAGATACAACTTAAAGTTAATTTACAAATCTAAAATGCTAAAAAATGTGAATATTAGTTTTGTGCCAGGGTAAATAGAAGTTTTAAACAGAAAGCTAGAAATACAAAAGAGTAGTTGTTTTGCATTTATAAATTTAAAAAAATTGAATAATAATTTTTAATTTTATATAAGTGGAATGGTCTTTTAATATAAAATCAATTATTTTGTTGTAATTTAAAATTTGGAAAGACTATAAAAAAATAATTTGGTATATAATTGAAAATATTAAACATTATAAATTAAGAAAACTTTAGTACCAAATATTAAATTTTTCCAAGTGTAAAGATAAAAAAAACTAAATCCATGTCATAAAATAAAGTCATGTATTAACGAATATTCTATCTTCTTTTGAACGAATAGATAAAAATTTTCTTATCTCTTGCAAAACGTATTTTCTATAAAAACCCTTAATTGGTATGTTGATGCTTAAAAAATAATTTATATACAAGAAACCTGAAGGAAAAGAATATTATTCATATTTGTATGACTAAGACAGATTTTTATAAATCTTGTTTACCATTTATATATTATCAAAACTATCCGATTTATACATAAACGGTTAAGTATCTTTACATGCAAAAAAAAATATTTAAAGTAAAAGAATTCAAATGGAATCACGAAAGAATTTTTATGTTATCTAAAAGGAAATACTACATTAGGATTTTAAACTATTAAAATCTTTAACAAAAGGTAAAATTAAATTACCTAAAATTATACTTAAGATTTTATATTACTTGATCTTAAATCTTGACAAAAAATAATACATTTACTACTACTTAAAGGACTGCTATCGAAAAATAGTTATTTGAGATGAAAAAATATAAAATAACAATTACTTAATATTTTACATTCTGTTTTTTATATATCTAAATGCGTTCTTATTATGGAAAATCTCTTTATAAACATTGTTGTAGGATTTTTCATAAAATAATAGAAATTTATATACAAAAATTTCATCTTCTCTAAATAATTCGCATTTGTAATATATTCAACATTAATTTTTTTTTAACATAGTTAAAATCATAATAAAAATCATTGAGAATTTATTAAAATGTAGTATATTATTATAAACTTTTATTTAAAATTTTATTTGACTAACAATTAGTTTTCTAATATAAAGAATACAATAAATATATAAATAATCACATTTATTTTGTTAAAAAAAAATCAGAAAGCCAATACGAATTATGTATATTAAATTACTTTATATAAATAGCAATCATTAAAATATATATTTAAATCACTAAATCATACAGAAACAAAAGTTAAAATTTTATGTATATAAAATAAACGTATATTCTTAAAAAAGTAAAGCTTATATTAAATATTGCGTTTGAATTTAAATTTTTTGTATTATTTATATAAAAATTTATGTAATATAACATTGATCTCTTGCAATTAATCAAATTTTATAAGATTGTATTTTTTTATCAGGACAATGTTATTGACATTAAATGAAATGGACTAATAGAGTTTTGAATATATAAAAATTGCATTTTTTAGTATAAAAAATTTTTTATGATGATTGTATCTTACATTTTTTAAAAATGAAATGCCTTTGACCTTTATTTGATTTCTTAGACAAAAGTATCATATTGGGTTTATGTCAGTGCAAAAACCAAGCCATTCAATATATTTAGACTTTTTTGTTTTTGTGAAACACATTTGTTTTAAAATCTAAAAAATTGAATCAAGTTGACTGGGTGTACTTTGAAACTATATGGTTTTAAAATTCAAACTTTATTTAAAAATAGCAAAAATTTAAGCAACATGTTTATTTTTATTTCATTGTTTTTAGCAAAATATTTTCCCTCAAAATGGGATCCACTAGCAAAAAGAACACGTGCATATAAAGATATAAAGGCAATTGATGGATGGCTTTCATCTCACAAAAATAAATTAAAAGTTGATAGTTTTGGAGATTTAAGCATAGTAACATATAATTTATATTCTGGTGGACACTCGGATTCTACATCTGCTCAAGTAATGGCAATTACAGAGATATTAGATGTAATACACCCCAGTCTGATGTTTTTGCAGGGTATCGATAGTGAATTGTTAGACAGACTAAAGGTAATATCACGACATTCTAAGCACTACTTCCTTATAAATACCGTTAAACATTCAAGAGATTTGTATGACGGACAAGATTATTATTTACCAATGTTTTATGATGCAAGAATCTTTCAGGTCAAAGATAATGGATACTTTGAGACTGGCGGCGATCTTAAAGTTGTTTATGGATCTTGGGCGAGATTCAAGTCACTTAAAACAGAATTTACAGCAGTGAATATTGATTTGTTTAGTTCGTTTAAAGAGATTACTGATGCAATGTTTGTAAATATAGTATCTGATATAAAGAGTGACAAAATAACCAGAAGCTTTCCTGTTGTATTCGGTGGTACTATTATGACCGAAACTAGAGATATTAAAGAATTGATAGACAATGAATATAAAGATCTGTTAAAAAATGATGAAAACAACGCTGGACTATCCAAAACAACCTATCATGTAAAAGGTGCTTTTAAAGATGAAATTACAAGAGATAAAATTTTTATTAGAGATCAATTTAATCAATACTACCTAAATTATGCTAGAATATTATCTGATTTTCCTCTTATTGGTGATCATTATCCCGTTCATGCAATATTGTCTATTGTTGAAAGACCTGTCATGAAAAGAGTAGGTAATTTAAATCTGCAAAATAATGCACTCGGAGCATTAAAGGCATTGAACAGAAGCGCGGAAAATTCATATGTAAATAAAGCCATACGAGAAGCTTATGCCGCTGCTCCTGCTGCGTAAAGTCAATAAATGTTTGTATTTAATGTATTTTTTTTTAAGAATACAATATCTAAAATTCATGCTAATTTAAAAGTAATTATAAAAATTAAATTAAATAAAAATATCTTTTAATAATTTAACTTTATTGAAATTATATTACTCGAATTCAGCATATCAATACTTATTTAATATATAGTTCCAATGGAAATAATATTCAACAATGTGTTTAACATAAAAATAACGCAAAAGAATTTGCACGTAAAAACTTTGTTTTTTTTTCTTTATTACATGAATACAGGATTTTTATTATTCAGAAATCGTTAGCATAAATATTTTGTAATTATAAAAATTATTTATAAAATTTAGGCTGAAAATAATTTTAAGATCTGTCTTTTTATAAAAAAAAACTATAAAAAAATTAGCCGTATACTTCAAAATCTTCAATCAGACAACTTAATATATTTTAAAAGTATAAAAAACAGAATATATATAGGAAAAATTCAAAAAAAAATTTTTACGTTTGTAAACAATTTTTTTGAATGGTAAATTTGATAGTATTTTAGTAATATTTAATATTTCTAAATTTAGTAATTTGTTATTTTTTTTAAACGTAACAAAAAAAGACGAGAATTTAGTGAAAATAATGATTCATCATTATAATGTTTCAAATAGTTTAGTTAAAACCAACAAATTTTTTTTTAGTTGAAAAAAATTTAACAAACTTTAAACAGAAGTTTTATTAATTATTATTTAAATATGAATTATAATGTTAATTTATTTTAAAATATCTTGAATAAAAATTCATAATTAAAAGAAACATAAGCGCAAAAAATCAAGTCAATGTTTCATTTCAACTTATTTTTTTATAAAAACATGGTTGGAAAATCAATTTTGAATGATAAGATTTATTTTAATTTATCCAATTTAAATCAATAAAATGTATCTTCTGGTATATTCTTTTTCCTTTTAACTTTTATATAAATAAAAGAAACTATAGAGTAATTAAAAAAATTTTTACTAATCTAACGATTAGTTATTATAATAATTTATATTGAATTATTTAGTACCAAATACTATTTATATTAACTATCAAGGAAGACTAAAAATACAAAGTTAAATAAAATATTATAGAATTGCATAAACTTGACTTAAAAGAATGTATTAGAGTGATTGATTTTGAAAAACAATTTTATTGAATTTTTTTAATCGAAATTTTAATGTATTTTTGAAATCTTGTAAAAATAAAAAATGTATATTATCAAAGAATAAAATGTAAATTGTTTGAATAGAAGATGTTTCTAATGAATTAAGAATATTCAAAATAATCAATTAAGTAAATTTTACCTTTGCCTATTGTATATTTAAACTAAAATTTAGTTTTTGTCTAATTATAAAATAAGGTTGTAGAATATTTTTAAATAAATAAGGCTATTTTTTATTCCCTTAAAGACTGAAATAAATACAGTAAACCCCGTTTATTAGAGAGATTTATAAAAAAATATCGCTTATTTGCGAAAATTTTTCTTGTCGATTACAAATAATAGTTAAATATAAGTAAAAAATTTTTCATAAGAAATTCGTTCATGAGAAGCAATTTTTGAATTTTTAGATGACAAATTTAAAAAAAGAAAACAATACAAACTAATGAAAAGTTATTTATTTTACAATGTTGAAACATGGATTATCTCAATTAGAGGTATCAAAAATAGAACTTATAAACACCTCAACAATCAACTGAATCTAAAGAGACAAAGAAAAAATTATAAATTTTTACTATAATAAGCATGGAAACATAAAAAAATACAAAAATTATTTTGTTGCCTATAAATAGGAAAAATTTAGAAAAAAATTACTATCCTGAAATTGATGAAAAACTTTTGTTGTGGTTTAGATCTATTATAAATACTAACATTCCAATTTCGACAGAAGTGATGATAGAAAAGGCAAAATAGATAGCTCAAAAACTAAATTTTAATAATCTAAAAAAGCTCTAAAGAATAAATTAAAAAACTCAAACAGGGACATTCCATTAATACTACTGTAATAACCGGCACATAAAGTCAATAAATGTAACTTCTGTAGAAGATGGCCTTTAAAATATTTAAACTGTTTTGAAAGAAAAGCATGAAGATAAAGACATATTTAATGTCGATGAAACGCACAAGGGTAAGTTTAAATGGGTGAAAGGCTCGCGGTATCTTGAGCTAAATCTAAGTATGGGAAACATATTTTACCGCATGTTTCCGTTGACTAGGTATAAATATTCTTGTAAAAATGGTATAGCGAAAAGATCTTCGTATGGATTTCTATCCCTAGGCAACAAAAAAAATGCCGATGAAACTGGATTGTTTTTTATATGCACTCCTAACACAACCTTAAAATTTAGTGTAGAAGAGTGCACTGATGGAAATTTTCAAAAGAAAGACCTATAATCTGATAAATGTCAATTCCATTCGCGAGAAAATATAACCATTAATAAAAGGTGAATATAAAAATCCGAGGTGTTTTAAAAATAAAAACCTTAATGATTTTGAACACGAATTAAATAAAAAAGCATAAACGACTATTAAAATTTTTATAAACTACTTGTCTCGACGGGATTTTAAACTTTATCGGGCAGAAAGAAAAGTTTTTATCATACTAGATTATTTTAGTAGTTATTCAGGTATCAAATCTATTTTAATTAAAAAAACCAGTATATATCACCTGTTCTTAGATCAATTCAACAAACTTGTAATCAAGGAATTAACAAAAATTTCTAATATTTTAAAGGAAATTTATGGTTATAAAGCTATTATCGCAGCGGATATGAATAAAAGCTTTTACATAGTTTTTTTAACTCCTTATGTTTAGTAAAAGCTGCCTGAGAATGTGTATTATCATTAACTATCAAAAATTGCTTCTTTTATTCTTAAGTATTTTCACTTAAAGTAGATAATAATGTTCATAAGATCGATTATTCTCATCCAAGTTAACATATACCAGAATCTCCCAAAACTAAGAAATAAATTAAAGAATATCTTAATGTTGACGATGAAATAGAACTTTATAAAGACGTTCATTACGAAATTTACAGTCTCGAGGTTTCAAACGTTTTTATTGTAGGTGAAGATCGAAGATCCAAACCCAACAAATTCAATATATAACGACTATATAAAGTCTAAAAGACACATAAAAACTATTGTATAGATGTTATCTTTTATAATGAACTACTTACATCGATTAAATATTGAAAAGGATGTTTGCTTAAAATATTTAAATAATAAACTCATCAAAAATTTTTATTAATTAACAACATTTAAAACAAATGATTAAATTCATGTAATATGCTTTTTTATCTTTGAAAATTTTTAGAATATAAGAACTTTTTCAGATAAAAGGAAAAATTTTTTGAGTTATATGAAATCCTCATAAACTGGTTTTACTGTAATATCCAAAATCGCATTGAATATTTAAAATAAGTATAATTTTAGTTTTTACAGCTAAAAATTCGATAAAAAAATACTTACATCATTTAGAAAATTTTAAGATTTTTTGCATGTGTAGATACACTAATAGATCTTTAAAAAAATTCGAAGGCAAATGAAAACAACAAAACAAATATTGGTTTTTTTATTGATTCAAATACTTTTGTAGTACTTAATGCGGTTGTTTTCGTCTAATATTTTTTTTAATTCTATTGATATATAAAAAAAGTGAATATATTCAAAGTTGCTTTAGATGATATAAAGCGTAAAATAAAATCGTTTTATTGCTTGATAAAACAAACAATCTTTTAGATAAACACAAAATTATTTTTATTATTGTGTTTGTTGGTGGCCTTTTGTAAGCTCCTTAAAATTTTAATATTTTTTTAGATTTTTTTTTATCGTAATTAAGATTAAACAAGTAATTTTTGAAAATGGTTAGCTGATATTTTATTGATATTTAGTTAATTTTTTTTTAATATGATCTATATGTCAAAAATAATACAAAATTTTATTGCTAAAATAAGTCTTAAAAAATAAAATTTATTAAAAATTAAAAATATGTTGGATCATACAAAAAAAAATTGATACTTTTCTTATATTTAGTACTCTATTTAAACAACATAAACGAAAATGTCAATGTTAAAAATTTACAAGCAAAAAAAGTATAAATAAAAATTTCATGAAATAAAAGTGCAATTTTGATCTTAAACGAAGTCACTAGCACATATGTTTGTTTAAATTTATGATATTTTTTTATATAGTTTATGTAAACATAAAAACTATAAAAAAGCATCATATATAAGATAAAAATTTTGCTATGATAGTCCATATAATATACCAAAATATTTGTTTTATTGTTTTCTGTTTAAATAATTTATAATATGTATATGAAAATAATTTTTAAAATTCTACAATATTAAACATAGTCATAATAAATTTAAATTTGTTGTTATGAATTATATCTCATAGAGGGTTCAATCTTGAGGTGTGAATAATTATATTTTTATTTAATTTAATTAAATTTAAAAATATAGAAATAATTTTCAATAGTTTAAAATTCGTATATTGTTAAGATATAAAATTTGTGCCCTAGTTTTTGTATAAAATTGTGGGGTTTAAACTTACTTTAAATAAACTTTATATACATGAGTATTTTTGAGTTTACAATTTTACATTGATAGTTGTTTTAAAAAAAATTAAGATAATAATTCTCTTTTATATAATTATAGCTATTATCTCTATTCTAAAATATAATCATATAGAAGAAAAATAGAATTTCATTTTTATTATTCAAATAAATTCTATTATGTCTATTTATAATTAATTGGAGAAGTAAGTTGTTATTTGAATCTTTGACTTTTATCGATTATGACCGGAAATATAAATATCATAACAAAGTTGTTCATTAGCTCAGTAATGAATTATTTATCGAAAATTTCCTTAATTTTATTGAAATTTTGCATTACACATATTTAACAGATAAAATTTCACTAAATTTAATTTAACAATATAGAAAATATGCATTACCAACTCTTTATAGAAAATGTAGCGGTAACTCTTTAAAGTAAAAAATATTCTTTTTTTATAACTTAAGCTAGTTAGTTAATTATGCATTGAACATATAAGTTTAAACGAATCGTTTACACAATCACTCTGTTTATCACAAGATCTAATTAAATTGATATAGAATTTTTACATTTTTCAAATATCGATTTTTGATTTAATTAATATGATATATTTTCTTAGGTGAAAATACACAAACAATTCTCGCAACTGGGGGTAAAAATATATGCAAAGTTGTGGAACTAACAATATAAGAATAAAATCTTATTAGTATATAAAAAACAAGTGAAAGCTATATTTTAATTTACAGGACCGTGAATCCTACAAATGTTTACTTCTTAACTACAACTTTTTAGGAAAATATAAACAGTTTGCCGTTTATTTAAAGACTATGGCTTAAAAATTAAACACAATTTACATTTAAGTGATGATTGGACTTCAATTTATTATCTTACTAACATTTTCAGTTATACATAGAATTTACCTCAAAACATATACTATTTCTTGTTAAATCAACATTTTTAAAAAATGTTAGAATTTATCTAGAAATTATGATGCTATTTCAAACTTTTAAAATTTGTTTATTATTTTAATAATTAAATTTATTTTTAAAGCAACTTTGATTATGATTTTTCATAAGACTATTTACATTTATATGTTTCTTCCATTCATTTTTTTAATCAAACTTTGTTTAAAAGAATTCCAAACTAAAATTAACATAAAATTTATAAATAAGTATGTAAATTCAAAAATATTTAAAAGTTATATTCGAGTTAAAATATATAAAAGATAGGATAAAAACTAGGCTTTGCATCGCGAATTAGCTCTTGAAAGTTTTCTTTAAAATTTTTATAATTTTGATTATTTTCTAATTTTTCACAGCGCATATGTAGAGTTAGCCAAAAGATTGAAAAGCCTTTTGCAACTTCATAGTTTTAAGTATATTTACCTCCTAAAAACCTCAATTGATAACAAGCCTTAAATGTTTTAAAATTTTTAATATTATTTATTTAATATAGCTTGCAACTTTTGATTTAAAAATAAAATTTAAAACAAGCTTTTATTTATATCAAAAATTTGGCGATTAAATGTTAAAAAACACTAAGTGTTTAAAACATTTAAATCAATTATAATAAATTTAATAAATGCAATCTTGATATGGATTTACCGTTTTTAAATATCATATTCTTAATAATATAAAATCTCACGAATTTATGATAAAGTTATTTACTTTGCAATGTTTTTTGTAGTAATAAAATTTAATGACAATATTTATTGTTGTTATTATAATTTTTATATCGCGGTAAAATATTGATTTTTTATTCATTTAATTTTTTAATTGTTTTAGAAATCCAACTAAAATAAAAATTTAATAAACCAAAATATAAAAAACAACTTGTATTAACTTTTATATATTTAGTCTCATACTTATCATTTTCATAATCAAGGTAATATTTTTGTTGCAACTGTTTAAAAGAGTTTATAATGATATAAATCTATTTTGTGTTTTAACTCCTTGATCTACTTTTTTTTTGCAATAAACTTAAAATATATGTATTTTGATTGCAGGTGTATGTAAACGGATCAAAAGTAAAATATATTATGTTAAGTTTTATGAAGATCATGTTTAAATATTTATTTTATATCAAGATGATTTAACATTTTTATTATTTACCAAAATAAAATCAAAATGTACAAATATAAGAATTTTTGACTCTATCTTTAAGCTTACTTATTACATTTTTTATTCGAATTTAAGAATAAATAGAATCCTGGTATCTTTTTGTATTTTACTTCTTTCTAAAGATTTTGAATCTAAAATTTACTGTTATTATCGATATGCATTATAAAATATATTATATCATGTTTAACGCATAATAATAAATTTTTACTCATCTTCTAAAAATTCTTGTAATTTTAATAAAACTATATAAATTAAAAATATGTATTTATTAAATAAAAATTACCTATTTGTTTTGATTGGTTATTTTTTTATCGTTATTTGTCATGATTTATACAATATATTTGCTTTTAGTATTTGTCTCTTTTAGATATATTTTAATTTTTAATATGTAATCCATTGAAATTATTTGTAAAACAATAAGAGACGTTTATTATTAACACTAAAAGAAGTTTCTAGATTTGATTATAAATGCCTATCAAGTAAAATAGTTATAAATTATTAGATGTTTAAAAAATACATAAAAGAAAAATCCTTAATTATAAATAATAATATAGATGAAAAAATACGATTATTGGTTATTAATAAAATTATAAGATGCCCAATCCTTAGACTATTGTGTTATTTTTTCTTCTTTATAGCTATAATAGAACGAAATCCAAAAATAAAAAAACCCTTGTGGTTTCATTATCTGTAAAAATAAATTCTATTAAGTTTTATTTATTCTGTTTATTTGTGCTATTTTCAAAAATAGTCACTTTTTTAGTAAACTAATGCAGTAAATTTCTGTGTATTCTATTATTTTTAAAAATTACTATAGAATAGTAATCAAGTCTATAAAATTTAGAATTTCATAATTTCTTTTGTCAAAAACAATTCCTCAAAATGATTTTATTTTTTATTTCAGTTTTTTAGGTAATAAATTATTAGAAAAAAATTGTAATTTTTTTCGAGACGCCGTAAAAAATCATATGCTGTAATATATATTTTTTCAACATTTTAATTTTTTAGAGTTCATATTTTTTTTATTTTTTTTATCAGATTTTAATTATTCTTAGATTTATAATTTAACACTGCTTAAACATATAGCTTATTTAGATTTCTCTAAAATTTAAAGATTCTCTATTTTAGTAAACTTTTAAGCGCATATATTTTGTATCATTTGATTTTGCCTGTAATCATTAGTTATTTTTTCGTTACAATATTTTAGTATACAATTAATAAGATATACGAGAATGTCGATAAATTATTAAATCTTTAATAAATTTGCTTAATTAGCTCTACCATAATATTGTCATTTAGATAAGCCAAAGCCAAAGGTTTAAATTTACAGTGTATTAAACATCTATTAATCTTTTCTATCCACGAAAGCAAATAATCCCATTTCATGATTCTCAAATATCTAACAGTTATTGATTTTTATGTCTTGAAGGGGAAATTTTTTATAATCTTTTTTAATATAATTATGCAGAATTAATATAGATGGCAAATCTAAATATATTTTAGATTCTAGTGAATTTCAAAAAAATTTTTTATTAAATTTATTTGGATTAATAGTTTTGGAAAGAAAATTTAAGATTTTAACACTAGGGCGTAATCTTCAAATGTTTTTTTGAAAAAATTAAAAAAACATGATTATATAAGCATTTTATTTTATCATTGTTTAATATTAAAAATAAATTATTTAAACCGTAATAAAGCTGGTAAAATATAAAATATTTAATGTTTTTTGTATTTTTTTATAAACTTTCTCTATTTGTTTTTTCTATAAGCCTTTAAAACTTATATATTTACATTGACGGTAACGTTTTTTTAGAATGTTTTAAGAACTGTATATATTATTATCTAAACCAACACAAATCATACATTTAGTTTTTATTAAATATTATTCCTAAGAAAAATAGTAACATATTTGGAATATTACAAATTTTTTATTATTAGAAAACCAATTAAAGCTTTGTTTTTTAAAAATCTGCATAGTTTTTTCTTAATACAAAAATAGGGTTTATACAAATCTATTAGTATTTATGTTTATTTTTTTGTCATAGTAACATTTGAATTAATATTGTCAAAAATAATTTTATTTTTTTTTATTCTATAAAAGTTTTGAGTTATTTATAGATACTTTTATAATTTAAAAAATAATTTTCAAAGCTATAAACACTAATTAAAATGATAAAAGCGGCATCAAACCAATAAAGGTCATGTAAAACTTGATTTTGATTAGCCGAGTCATATTATTTTAAAAAATTTAATATTGATTTTATTTTCGTTTATTTTAATTTGATATTAGAACATAGTTCATATATTCCATTTACTTTTAATCTATAGTTTAAAACTAAAATATTTATGTTTCATGTGTTATATATATGACATAGAATTATGAATGTTATATCATAAGTATGAAAAATTGGTATTTTTATAAAAACGGCAGTTTCTTCTATAATAATTTATTATATCTTTGAAAAAGCATGTTCATATTGTTTTTTATATTTAAATGATTATTAAATGGATATAGTTAAACTCATTTTAAATTATACATTATTATATAATTGTCGATATTTTTTCTAATAAAAACGGAAAATAAAAATTAAATATCCTATAATTAAATTTTATTTTATGATTAAGTTCATTTACTATTTACGAACTAAATTTTTTTTTGACACAAAAGAAAACTAATATTTTTAGAATTTTTTTGCATAAATATTGCATGAATAAAGTTTTTATAGTAAATATTTATGTTTTTGGGTTAGTTACAATCATTTTTTTATATAAATTTAGAGGTATGAAATTATTATTACAAGTTTTAATGTTTCCACTAAAATTTTACTTATTTAGTTTCTACAAATCACAAATTCTACTTTATTAACAATAAAATCATTGTTTTATTTTAGACAGAACTTTTTTAAAACTTTCTTGTTTTATAGTGCATCAAAAAACTATAATGGCAACATCATTTGTTTTTTTGTTAATTAATTATAAAAAACTACTTTTACTCTAGATTTGAAAGGCTTTGTGTCGTTTTTCAAACATCATGTATTTTTTTGTAATTTGAAAATATTTTTTATCATATACTATTATAGTTTGTAGTTAAATATAGAGAAATGATTATGTCTGTTATTAAATAACAAAAAACTCAATATTAGACTAGAACTTAAATTGTATAATTTTACACTGACTAAATACTCTTTGCATATAGATTCGAATTATTTCTTTAAGCAAAGCAAGATATGTTTAAAATAAAAAAATGGCCCTGTTAGGATATGTTTAATATTTAATCCATCAAAAACATAGCCAAAATTTTATGATAAATAATAAAAGTTATTTGCACCTAACAGTTTTTAATAATAAAGATAAGAATAGATATTAAGGGTCAATTTACTTTTTATTTTTCACAATCTAATAAATAAAAAATTCAATATATATTAAGATATGTAAGTTTTTATCTGTTACAAGTTACATCATTTTAAAATTAATTTTTAGATGTATCTAAATTTGTTTTTTATTAATCAAATCTTAAGTAAAATTGTCAAGGATAATAAAGACAATTTTATATTTCCTTTAATGTTTTTTAAATTTAATTTTTAATCAAAGACCTTTTAAATGCATTTTCTTATTAAAATTTCAAAAACTTCAAAATAAGAAAATCTATGATTATATCTAGAAAAATCTCGGTTTTGAGTAATTTGTAAAATTCTCATAAATTTATCATTTATTAATTTTAAATTTACAAAATTTTTGTTAACATCACCAAATTAAATTTTTTACTTTTGATAACAAAAATAAATAGGGGGGTTAACTTTTTTTAAAAATTTAAAAGTTTAATTTGAATTATTTTTTTATTAACTTGAACAAATAAAATATACTAAGGTTTAATCAAATATTATTTCTTACTAATTTATACTTTTTTCGTACAAATATGCAGGCGTAAGCTGTTTTTAATCTAACACTTATTGTTCCGTTTTTTTTACAAAAAATGTATTAAACTCTAACTGTATCTTAAAATCACTTGCGTTTCTCTTAAAATTCACATTATAGTGATGAAAATATATGTTATATTTGTAATAATTATGCATATTTAAATTTTTTTATTCACAAAACCACGTTTAAAATTTAATGAAAATATAAAAATTTAACAGAAAACCCCGATTTTTATAATTTCATTTTGCATTTATAAAAGAGTTCTTAAGTCCTCTCTTTGGTTTTTACATCCATGGTTGCTTGATTTTAAAAGAAGAAAATCTGCAAAATATTAATTCTTATGGATTAGCAACACGGACATTCAAAATTAAATTTAAAATCTAAATATTAATCTAACAAACAAATGTCATACAATAATATATATAAAACACGAAATAATTTTTCAGATGAAGGGTTTTTAGTAAAAGATAACTTAATTTAGATTTTAAAAAAATTCTGCTTAATAAAAGTTTTAAATAAGTTATATAAATTTTATGGTGTAATTACTAGTAATCTGTTTGTGTAGATTAAATAAATTAATTCAAAATTAGATATTTTAAATAAAGGAGAATTAATTTATATATTAAATTTTTAAGAATGTTTATTAACAATCCTTCTGTTTTTTTAGTTGAAACCCTAAAATTACAACTTGCTGTGTTTAAATGCACAACAAATATATATAATAATCCAAAACACAGATTAAAAAACTATTATAATGGTGGTGGCTACATTTTTAACAGATTTCATCCATGTTTTCTCTAAGCGAAAATATGTTTTGAAACTTTTTTTAAAAGAATAACCTCTTGTTTAAATAAAAAAACTTCTTTGTAAAAACTAAGTGATTTTAACATTATATGATAATAATCACTCGTTTTAAAATTGAGAAAAAAATATTCAAGCAAGAAATATTCATTAAACTTAGCAAAAGGAAAAACACAAACTATTTTTTTAATACTTGAGTTAATTATTGTTTAGGTAGAGTCATTGATCAAAAAATCAACTAAAAGCATATAAATAAGAACATTTAAATTTAAAATTTTATTACAAACAATTGATAGTCATATAATTTAACATATACTTTGAACGAAGTATTGTTTGTTAAGTTCTTAATGAAGTATTAAAAATATTTTGTAAATAAAAATACATTCTCATTAGTATATTTTCTTAAAAAGGGAAAAATAATGTCAATATTATCTATATAAATACTGATATCAAAACTAAAAATAAAAATCAAAAATAAAGTAATAATTTTATGATTTTAAACTATAAAAGCTATATGATATACTATAAATTGAAATGATTTAATAAAACATACATTTAGTTTTATTTTTTTTGAATACTTTAGTATGGTAAATATTTGTTTATGCCTGTTATTTCTGATTGACTATTTGTTCTTAAATAATTTACACCAAAACGCTTTCATCTGAATGATCATTTCTTTTTTATATATTACATTTTTATAACTAAGCCTCTTAAATTTAATCAAAGTTTTAATAATTGATATCTAAATATAGAGATGTGGGTTAAAAACGAGTTAGAAAAAAATACATTTTTAGCATCCATACGTTATCAAAATCTATTTTAAAAATTTTAATAAAATTATTACTTTCGGGTGTTTTTTAAAGTGAAAAACATAGCTTAGTCTAACAATAAAAGGTTTTTTAAATTAATCAAATCCAAATAAATATATTCTAAAGAATATTTATTTTGTTTTATAACATAAATCTTATAGGCACATGATCTAAATACAGATAAATATGTAAAAGATTAAATTTTTTTAAATTTATAAAAAGTTTAAATAGATTGTGAGAAATTTATAAGTTGCATAATAAAACAATTGATAATAATATAGTCATAGTGTAAAGTCGATAATACTTTTAAAAATGTTGTAAAAATGTTTATTTAGTAAAATAATAGTTTCAATATGATCAAAATTGTTTTTTCGCATTAAAAATGGATAATTCTGAAAATTTCTAGTTATATGTCAGAAATCATTATATTTTTTGTAAATCATGCTTTATAGAATAAGAAAATTTCATAAAACATTATTATATTTAAAATCTTGTCAAAAGATGGAAATTAACTAATATAAGAGCTGTTTTAACAAAGTCAAGAACATGAAATTAACATTAAAGAAACTAAAATTTATGCAATTTTTCGTTAGTACCTTTACCTGAGCGAAAAAGATTTTGTTGAAAATCGTATTTTTAAGGCTTTAAAAAGAAAAATTGATTCTCTTTTTGAAATCACAGAATTTTAAGAATATGAGTTTGAATATATTTTTGAGTTTGTAGAGACAGAATAAATGTACAAGATGAAGAAAATTAGAAAAATCTAATTGAGTCTAAAGTTTAACTTTCACTTTCAAAAAATTTAATAAACACAATGAAACTATGAGTTATTTACAACAATTTTTTTATTAACAAATCCAACACCAATAAAATTTTGAATAAAATACAGATAAATATATCTCAGAAACTAAAAGAAATAATACTAGTATCATATAAAAAAAAGACCAAATAGTCTTTGGGTCAAATCACAATATATGCCAAAGGCTGCGTTGATAATATATTTTACTGTGTTTAAATTCGATTTTTGACTGAATTAATTTATGATGTTAAAAAGTTTTGGTGGCAAGCATTTTTTTCATTTCAATGGATATGAAATCTATAAAATATCTTCTCGTTATAATTTCTACATCTATTATTAATACCTAGTTTTTAAAAACATAGGGTCTCATGCGTTTTCCACCACTAAAAATAGCTCAAGATATTTGAGCCTTTTATCCCGGAAAACTCATCCCGTACACTCGATTGACTGCTAGATTTTCTTATCCAGCAAGTTTTAGCAATAATATTCTGTTAAACATTAGATATATTGTCTGTGAATGTAAGCAACGCTCTAAATAGAAAAATATGTACATTTTTATTCAAAAAATATTCTAGGAAATTTCATGATTCTTCTATTTTTTTAGAAAAATAAAAAATCTATGAATTTTTTAGTAATAAAGAAACTACGTGAGAGAAATTCAGTATCCTAAGATAGAACTAATTCGTGGATGATGTTGACTGACAAAGCTTACAATAGCCTTGACTTATCAGTTAGGCGTATTAAATCATCTAACTATAAGAGTTAAAATTATCTGGTAAAACTTTATTAAGTGAAAAGATAGGAATTTTAAGATAATTGAAAGGCCAAAATGTATTATAAAATGTTTAAATAAATACAGAGTATAAGGTAATATTTTTGAATATATTTATAGTATGCTTTACTTCGACTGACAACATTTTATTGTATAATCCTTAGAATTAATAAATTTCAATTATTTAAACAATCTAAAAGAAAAAAAATTTAAATAATAAGTATAACTAAGACAAGTTTATAAAAAACAGAATTAAAGTAAGTATTAACCTCTACAATTTTTTCAAACAATAAAAATGAAAATCTTTTTTAAGCAAATATATTAATATTTCTCTTTGAGAAACTCATAAAACTTCAAAACTAAAAATTTGATGAAATTGTGGGATTTTTGTAACTGTCTTTATAATTATCTTTACAATAAAATTTAATTTGGATAGGTGTTAATTGTCATTGTTCCAAAAATTTGGGAGATTTTTTTAGTTAGAGTTTGAGTTTTATTATAAAATTAAAAATTTGAGAATTTTTTGAAATAAAAGATTAAAATATTTCTAACGAACAAATGGATTTAAACGGTTTGTCTTGATTGAACTTCTAAAAATTATTTATAAAACCTTATAAACTCAGAATTTAATCAGATTTTATTTACTTTGACAAAGATTTTTAGATTTTCTTAATGTTGATTAGCGCATAAAAACTCAATAAAAACATATAATTAAGTAACATATGTTATTTTAAAAATTTTTTAATCTTCTAGATAAATTTTTGTATAACTAATTTTGCACATTTTTAAGTGCAGTTTCGCTAGTTTCATGTTCTAAAATTTTCATTATAATAATTATTTTTAAATAACTAAGATATTGGAATTTAATTGTTTTATATTAAAGAAATTCGTTTTCTGGAAACAATTAGTTTTATATTAAATAAATTAATTTATGTAAATACAAAATGTTTTAAATATCGAAACTACGGATTATTACAATTTCTTTATATATATTTTGAACATGTTATTGTTTTAATTGTTTTTTAAAAACACATTTGCATTATAATGTTTTTTTTTGAACTAAAAATCTAAAAAAAAATTTTATATTTTCTGCCAGAATTTATGTTTCTAAGATTACAGTTTAATTTTCTTTTATTCAAATTTTTTTATGTGATTGAAGAAAATACAACAAAATAATTGTTTATTAACAAAACTATATTTATTAAAAAAATCTTAATTTTGAAATTTTAAAAATAATTTTTTGTCTTACACTGATAAATTTTTTTAATATTACAGTAATGGCAAATATCATAAATTAGTATGTGTTCATAACAATCTTGTATTGTAATATTTTAATTATTATGAATGGATTTTTAGAACATAAAAATAAACAACATAATAAAACAACTTATTTTATTTTTAAGAATATTTTTCAGGTATATAATTACTTCTTTGATAAATCTAATGTTTTTCGGCTTAGTTTTTGCGTTATTTCTAGTATAATAGTAAAGATAGACTATAAAAAATAGCACAAAAAGTTCCGCTTCTTAAAATTTATCAGAGGGCTTAAAAACATATAAATATTTTTTAATTCAGAAGTCTAGACCACTTACTTTAAGAAAAAAATTTTGTTAAAATAATAAATCAAAAATAAGTAAAGTATTGGAAATGTATTTTCTCAAAAATATAATCATGAATTTAAAATTAAATTAATATACAATGACTACAAAATTACTTATCAATAAAGAAAAATCTAAATTTTTGAGAAGTAAAATAAAAATAAAAATTTTAAAATATAAACCAATGCGTAATTAAAAAAATTAACTCTAAAATAAAAAAGATTTTTTTATTTGTTTTATTTGAGAAAATTTTTATTTTTTAAAAAACAATCAACAATATATTATGTTAAAAAGAAAACCAAAAATATTTTCAAATAAACGTATTTTAAAATATAATTCTAGTATCTTACAAAAAATTATACAATTTTTGCGACAATATTACTTATTTATAAAAAACAATCACAAAAACGAAGGGACAATCAATAAAAGCTATAAATAAAAAAATTCTTAAAAATTAGAAAGCTTTAAAAGTGAATTTATTTTTGTTACAACATTACTTATAACTAAAATTTTTTTTTACTTAACTATATTGCAAAAAAATTACTTTAAATACCATTAAATTTTCTATTATACACAAATATTATTAATTAAGATTATTATTTTATACGCTAAAATATGATATCAATTATAAAGAAATAATTTTTAATGTTTCGAATCTATAATCAAGTATGCTAAAAAAATAACTGTATAAATCATCACCTTAAACATTCTACATAAATTCATAAACCTTTTGACATAATGTAATATTTTTAACAGTTAAAGATTTTGATATTTCTAAATACCTCTTACAACATTATTTTCAAGATTTGAAAAAAATTTCACACTTTTAAAAAACAACAAAAAAATCCAAAATTATAAAAATAAAAACACTAACACCTTTTTTGTATATTATAATTTATATAGACATTTAAAAATTATAAAAAAGTTAGTAAAGAGGTTTTTACAGAAAAAGGATGTCAATTCAGAGATTAACAATAGAGAGTATACTCGAAACGCTTTTAAAAGCTTTCAAAAGAAATACGGTTTAAAAATAAAGCTGAGGAAAACATTTTAACATTATAATCAAATTTAAAGATGATAGCCTATTTTTTTAAAGAAATTTTAATCAAATTCGACCAAAGTGACTTAATACTACTTTCTAAGAATAAAAATATTTAATTTTGTCAACGCAAACAAAGAAAATTTTATTCTTTAAAAAGTGCTAGTAAAAACATAAGATTGTGTTAGTTTTTGTTAAAAGAATTTTTTTTCATAATAGTTATATTTTAGAATTTATAAAATTTTTATTTATTACATGATATAGATTATTCTTTATTACAATGTTAATATTTGTTGATTGTTTGTTATAACACCGAAAAGATGTTACAAGATTGCTACATAAAAAGAAAATTTTATATCAAATTAATTACATGTTCTATTAGATTTAACCAAATTAGGGATATTTCTAACCCTTTGGGTTAAAATATTAAAATTTAATATGATCAACTCTAGATATAGATTTAAATAAATATTAAAGTTAAGGTTTAGAAAAGAAGATATAGATTTTATGAATTTTTAAAGAACAAAAAACAAATCAATCAATCATTCTTTTCAAATGAATTCAGCCATAACTAAGTCTAACTTTTTTAATGATTAATTGTTTATATTTTTTTACATAAAGTTTGAAATAACTTTTTGTCTTATTTTTATAACATGTCATCTTTAATGTATTTAATGAAGTTGTCTAACCCAGATGGATACTAATAGATATAGGGTGTTGAAGTTAAAATTTTACTGATTATCTAAAGTTTAATTTATTAAATCTTTTCTTTTGAACGTTCATTTAAGGTCAAGTTTAAATTAAATTTAAATAAAATATAATACATTGGATTCAAAATTTTGAATTAATATATGTTATAATTACAGAATATAATTTTAATAATTTAAAACAAATTTGCTTTCTTTTATAAAAATTATCACTGAGGTGTGTTGTTTAATTTTAAAATAATTTTGTGAATTTAAGAGAAATTATTTTTACAGACCTAGAAATAGAGAATTCTTCTAAAGATTATTTAGTATTTATTCTATAAACATTAATATATATTTATAAAGAAACAAATAGTATAATATGTTTTTACATAATCAGGCATAGTACAAGCCTTTCCACGCTAAAAACACCCACAAACTCATTAGACACTCGTATATCTTATCTTGAGTGTTTTGCTTACGTGTTATATACATCTTCTTTGCTATTATCGTCATTGATTTTTGATATACTCTAATAAATTTCAAATTAATAATAGAAAGAAAAAAAAATTTATTTCTTTGAGAAGAAAGAGTTGAAATTGAGGAAAAAATAAATAATAACGGATGAGTGATATGTAAAAACTCAATATTAAATGAAAGAAAATAAATAGTTTATATAAACCTTAATAACATCTCAAATCTTTCTTCTCGGGATAATAATACTTTGGGGAAGTTTGCTTAGGTTTTTTATATTTTTGCTTTTTTTTATGCAACTAATATTTTTCAAGATTAATAAAACAAATTATTAATGCTGATTCTTTTTTCAACATTGTTTTTGAGAAATATCTTATATATCAACAGAGAAAAAACTTAATCATAATAGCAATTTTTTTAAATTTGCTATAAATTTACTAATAAAATAAGAAAATTTAATAAAACACCAAAAAAATTCTAAAATAAATTACATAATTTTAAAAAATAAACGATTTTCTTAACTCAATAAATAAGAGCTCACGTTCTAGTCAAATGACTTTTAAAACTTGAAAATTATGAAAAAAAGCTTAGATAAATTTAATAATAGTTTTGTAAGGTAACCAAGAAGAAAAACACAAATCATTTCTAAAACCTCAGGAATATTAGGGTAAAATTAGTTTTTTAAACAAAAATTTGAGATATTTTTGTTTTATAAAAAGAACTTATATTTTAAAAATTTTTAGAATATCGATTTTAGATTTTATTCGTTTTTTCTCCGAAGAAAAAATAGCTCATAAAATTGCTTTTCTGATGTTTATATATTTTTAATATTAATAAAGTATCTTTATTTTGATGTGATTTGATTGTATTTTTCATAAATATCATGAAAGATCAAATCGATTAAAGTTGATACATTGAATTTAATTATTTAAAATTCTTATCTTAAATTCTTAAGATAATTTGTAATCTAATGTATCGAATAACCTAAATATTTATCCTTTAAATCTGAATAATTCCAAAGTCGAATTTATATTCTTTTTGGTATTTTATTTCCTGAAAATTTATATTATTTTTATTAGTATCATTTTACATAAAACACCTGTATCTGCTTGACGTTTTATTTATCATTAAATATAAATTTCATCATTACGAGTGTTTCATTTTAATAAAGGACCCAATTGTATTTTCATTTACTATTTTTTCCACTTTGCAGACAATAAATAAACATTTTTGAAGATTGTGTGGATTTTAGATTTATTGAAAATAGAGCAAATCTTGACAATCTTAAAATAAGCTCTATAGAAAAAAAGTAAATAAAGCCAAATTAAATTGATAAACTTGACTTTTTACAAAAAAAACCAATTGAATAGTGTTTTGAAAATGGATCAATTTGAGGAGAGGAAAATGAAAATATTACGATATTCAAAAAAATACTGAATAAAAACAGGAGAATAAATCTTGTTTTAGTTTGAAAGAAATGTGGTTTATTTATTCAATATACAAGAAAACAGCTTTTTTCAGTTTAAAGTCTAAATAAATGAACAACTGAGGAAATTTATGCAAGTAATAGATTAACACAATGAAAATAGATTTACACAAAAATTATTACAAAAAAAGTTTTTTTTGTAAATCTAAGAAATAATATTCTAATCAAAATAAATGTTAATATTATTGATAAAATTCCGAAAATGTTGTATTTTAAAAACTAAACCGCTATTTTTAAGGAAAGTAAATACAACTTCGTAAAGTATAATAAACCACGAAAAGAAGTACAGTGAATAATAAATGGAATGATCGATGTAATTTCAGTAGAATTTTTTGATTATAGATTTATACAGAGAAAATATTATTCTTAATAATTTATCATAATATTTTTTGATTTCAAATTCTGAGATAAAGATAAACTGCTATCTAACTTACACGAGTATAATTTTTATATTTGGTAATGGTAATCAGATGTTTTTACAAAAGAATTATTCAAAAATAAACTAGGGCAAACGACAAATGCCAATAAAAATTTATTGCGCATTAAAAGTAAATTTATCAAAAATAATTTTGAAAGATAAAAATTGATAGTTTTGAAAATTTTTTTTCAAATAAGCATAAGGAGGTAAAACTAAACTTTATAATGAAATGTATTTCATTCTTTTTACATAAATTAAAAAAAGCAAAATAAATTATGGTTTTTTTAAATAAATAATATACACCCTTCTACCGCTCTTACAGACGGGCTGTGGACAACTACTTTATAATTGCATTTATACTACAAATCTTTAATCTTTTTATTCCATTAAAAATTATTGAAAAAAAAAATTTTAATCAACTTTTAAAAATCATTCATTTTTGAATAAAATTTAATATTTTAGTTTTTTATTATGATTTTCAATTAAAATTTTTTTTGTTAGTTTTTTTCATGTTGTTATTTTATTTTATAGGGGTTAAAATTTATTTTACATTTTTTCTAAAGGATTTATTATAACACATTATATAATAAAAAAGACATATTTTGTATTCTTGGAATGATTCTAATTTTCATTGGGGTTATATACTTTTTACATTTTTTAATTACAAATTTAAGTTTTATTTGAGTTTACAATATCTAATATTTCTTATACAGTTATTTTATATTTAATGTAGTTTATCTAAAATAACAATAATTATAAAATATTTTAAAATCATAGTTTTTATAACTTTTTATGTTAAATATAATATTTAATGATTTTTATTCCATTTAATCTATAATATCCAGCCATTAAATTAGGTAACCTATTTATAGTTTAAGTTGAGGGAAATAGGATGGCAACTCAATATAATCAAATTTAATTATTTTTTAAATTTTCCTTTACTCATGAATAACCTCCTGATTTAAAGAAATTCTCATGTATTTTTTATATTTCTAAAAATCCTTGCAATTTTGAGAGTAACTTGATAAAATTTAAATTTATATTTTTAAGTTAAGTTTGGTTTTAGAGTTTAATCTTTATACAATTTCTTCTTTTTAAAGACAATATTTCCACTATATTTAAAAGAAAGAGTATAGTGCCCAAAATTGTTTTTTTTCACTTTATGTTCCAAAATCGTTAATTGTTTTGTTATAAAATCTAACTCTGTTCATAAAAATTACAAATTTTTAATTACCTCAAGTCTAGTAATTTTTTAAGACTATTAATGTAGTCAAAAGGCTTTGTAAATTTTATGCTTTTACATTTACTAAAAAGGGTTAATTTTATCGTTCATAATAGCACAATATACAGAAATATTTTTTTACTTTACGTTTTTAATTTTATGACCAACCGTCTCCTCGGATTTTGCTCTTTTTTTAACTCATTTATATTAAAAACCAACTCCTTCTAAAAAATATTTTTAAATCTTTGAAGTTTATTTCTGCTCCTATAAAATAGTATGCGTATATCATTTTTCGATCCTTTGATTGGGAGGAGTTTCTTTTTTCTGTTGTCAATTTTAAAGATTTTAATGTTTAGTGCATATTATTTAATCGATCCTATAAAATTATTATTCTTAATTCAACTTGCAATTTGTTCTTCAAACCTCTTTAAAAATTAAAAAAAAACGCCACGTTGATTTTTAATTTTTAATTAACAAAATATTCAGATTTTCAGTATTTTTTTTTCTTCGGTTCATAGCTTTTTTGTTGTAAAAAATTTACTAGTATTGGTTTATTTTAAATAATTAAACTTATGTATTAATGTTTTTATTCTCATATGTTGCTTAATGAAATAAAAAAATTCTTGATAAATATGCCCATATTATTTTTTTCTTATAACATAAAAAATTTTTCATTTTTACACTTTTTGATAGTTTTATGACGTTTTTACTATAATAATGTTTTCTTTCACAAGTCTTTTTCTACAGAATGATTAATTTTTTCATACCACTAATTATTTTGCGTAACCTTATTCAACATGATTTGCCAACTCTCCTCGATGTTTTCATTTTGTAGTAAACATTTTCAACAAGATTAAATAGATCTTTCTCGCTACTTTTCTTATATTTTTTTGAATTATACATATATTAAAAGAAATTTTTATTATTATTTTACTTTATATTTATAAATGTAACGTATAAAAATAGAATTGATATGAAAAAAATTAGATAATTGTTTAATATTTAAGCTAATAGAAGTATCAAAATCTAAATTTACACCGAATAAATTTTGAAAAATGTAAAAGTTTAAAGAGTCTTATAATATACAAAAAAAAGAAAATATATTATTTTTCCGATATTTTTTTTGTCTTATTAAAACTCAAAAGGTTTAAATGAAACCAGAAACACTAAGTATTAATTTTGTTTCAATTTTTTTTCATTTCATTTTAAAAAACAAATATTTTTAGACTAATTTTTATTTCTTTAATTAAAGCTTATTCAACATTCTTTGCGTAATAAATATAAATCTTTTTATATAAACCACGGCAAGTTTAAGCTAATTAACTTTGTTCATTAAATTTATTTATCAAATTTTAAGATCTAACCTTTTTATAATGAAAACACTAAACTTAAAGATTAACTATATAAATGTAAGTTGGATATTTTAATTAACTATACTTGTATTAACAAAAATACAATAGGCGTTTGGATAAAAAAAAGTTACTTTTTTTGCGAAAATTAGTCATTTTAAATTTTTTCTATCTAATATTTAATTTTTATTATGGTTCGATACTATGTTTAGTACTATTTATCAATCTACTTCAACACTATTTTTTTAAAAATTAAACTTTTGCCCAAATGTAACACATTTACATAAAAATCTAATAAAAAAAATTTTATAAATGTCTTAAATTAACAAAATGAATAAAAATTATCTCTCAAAAATCCCTCCCTTTTGACAAAACTATTTATTTCAATTTAATAGAAATAAATAACAAGGAGAACCAAAATCAAAAAAATTTTTAACAAAATAAGGTAAAACAAATGTTCAGTTAATACGACCAGTCAAACTACATGGTATAGGATCAAAAATTAGGCAAACTTTAAAAATTAATCATAATATCGCGACAGAAACAGTGCTGATAATGATAAATAAGTAATATTAAAACAAAAATACAAAAACGAAAAACCAAGAATCATACACCACCAATTTTTTCAAAGCAATCTAAAAAATTTTAGACGATTATTTATAAACAATACCCAAAACTTAAACAAGAGATCTAATAAGAAAGTAAATAGATTAAGAAGTGTTGGTGACATTTGTATATAATGTTGCAAAATTCTTTTGAATACATTTACAAATACATCGAGATTCAAATAGAATAAATGCATTCGATAAGATTTAACAAAGAAAAGCTTATTTTTGTTGTTAAACAAAGGGGTTTAAGCGATTTTCTAAACAGAATTATTTGGTGAATTTATATTTTATTTACATACAGAGAGAAACTAAGATTATTTAGGAAGATGAGTACTTTCTGATATTACAATTTAAAAAAGAGCAAAAACGCCTTCTTTAATAGTTAATAAATCATGCGATTTAAGTGTCTTCTTAGAAGCA
>RCSS01000483.1:0-59712 GCA_004000155.1 Tubulinosema ratisbonensis | reverse complement strand
TTGTTTGGATCCAACTGGACATATTTTTATAAATGAATTTTATTTTTTATACCTTGTTCAAAATATTTACGAAGAATAGATTCAAAAGTAAAATAAAATAAGATTAAATACAGATGCAATTTTTGTAAAAAAGAGGTTGTTAACTTTGTTATTTTATCAAGCTAAACAACAAATTAAGATTGTTTAAACAGATTCGATTTTTTCTAGTAGTTTTTATTTCATTATAAATAAAATAAAATTTTTTAGTGATATTTCATTACCTACAATAATAAAATTAAAAAAAAAACAGAAAAATAATTTATGAATATAAAAAAAGATATTATTACCAAATTTTGTAGAAAATCCCACTTTTTTTAAATAGACAAGACTTATTCTTCCAAAAAAAATATTAAAAAGGAAGAAAAGTGGAGTAAAAATATTTATTAAAGTTTTCGACTTACTTACCAAAGAAGTTTGCAATAAAGACATTAAAAAAACTACAAACATTTTTAAAAATGTATTGAAAATTTAATTATTAATGATTCAACTGTTTTTTACAATAAATTTATTTTTTATTTGTTGTATTTTTAAAATAATAACCAAAACAAACAAGATTCGGTAAACATTTTAAACATTTAAAATTCTGTTACTAAAGTACAAACTCAAATGATTGAATCACTTTGTTCTCATCTCAAGAAATTTTTTAGACGAGATAATTCTAAACATTTTGAAAATTTAAAATATTACATTAAAAAAGTTGATTTTTTAAGAATACTTTTTATAGAAGATGGATTTATTTTGTTAAAAATTTGGTGGAAATTATTTTTAAAAAAATAAGATAAATTTATTAATAATTTTTTTAATCGAAAAATTTATTCTACATGTTTAAACAAAGAAAAAGAATGGTAATTTTAAAGATGTATAGCGAAAAAATCTTTGTATGGATTTCCTATCCTTAGACAACAAAAAAAAGTAATAGTAATTTTTTACACTGGAAAATGTTTTCCCGCCAAGTTTTATTTAATTACAACCATAATTTCAAAAACTGGTGTATTTTTGTTGTTCAAAACTACATAAATTAGTTCAAATAACTTTTAATAAAGCTTCATGATGTGCCAGCTTCTCTTTTGTTTCATCTTTTTGTTCTCATAAAAAAATTTTCAACCCTATTAGTATTTACTTTTCTAATAGGATTAATGAAAATATATGAATGATTTATTGTTAGAGTCGGGTGTACCTTTGCCTTTGTTTTTCTAAAATTTTTTTTATGAAAAACATTAGACTTATTTGTAAACCTCATAATTTATTTATATTCCTTTTTTAAATACTTTTAAGTTTCTTCTTTAATTCAAAAAAGAGAAATACTGCTTCCATTTAATGTAAATCTTCATTTTTAGGAATTTCCATTATATCATAACCCAACTGTTAAATATGAAAAATCATTCTAAAAAAACATATATAGGGTTTTCAAAAATCATACACGTTATGCTTTCTGGTTTTAAATATTTATTGATGTTAGATAAAAAAGCAACTTTGTTTTTACGATTTACAAGAATTAGAAAACTTTTTTTGGTAGAGCAACAGATATCAGAAAATACCTCTGCTGATCAATTAAGCTTTTTGAATTATACTTATTTTTACATAAAAGATTTCGTCGATTTGACTGTAATTCTAAACATCTCAAATTTAAGGATTATCAAACAATATAACCAAAGAAAATCTTTTTATATTTTGCCAATTAATAATGGCTTTCTTCATCATTTCTAAGTCTCTGCCAATATTTCTACTGACCTTTATTTATATGACTCAAAATAAATAAACCCAAAAATTGTTTTAAGTAGCAATTTATTCTTTTCAAAAAATATTTCTTGTCCTATGTTAACTTCATTTAAGCATAGTCTATTGCAACAAAATTCCCACTTTCATAACATCTACCTTTTTGACCAAAAATATTTTAAATTCACGTATAATGCGGTTTCTTCAAAATAAGATCATCCCTATATTCTTAATAATTTCTAGGGGCTTTTTTTGTTCGCAATATTGCTATTAGTAAAATCTCTATTGAGATCGTTAGGATTTACAAATCTATTTATGCAAGTTTAAAATATTTGATTCTTATTTATTACATAAAATTTTGTTATATTTAATAAAAATATTATTTTTTTGACTATAATAAAGCATACGTGCCCACTTTGCTTTGGAAATTATTAAATTAAATTAAAATTAATATTAATAAAGAAAATATAAAAAAATATTTTATATATTTTGTTATCAAATGAGTTTATTTATACAGTTATTAAAATAAATGTAAATTTTGCTAAATAACGAGGAATATATTCTATGGCTACTTAAATAGAAGATACACAGAGATTCTTCTTTTTATAATATTACACTAAAAAGTAATGTTATATAAAGATAAAAGATTTTGATGGGTGTTGATGAAGATGTAAAAGAGAACCTTTATGTATGACATGGAAAAGTTTTTTTGGATTAATCATTTTTCAACAAAGTTTATTTTCAAAAAATTTAAATAAAATTTAATAAAAAGCGTTTGAAACTTTATTTAAAAATATCATAAAGATAAAATTTATCTTCAGTACCATATATTGTTATTTGTAAGTTGTTGAGAAAGCTTTGCAGAAAAAGTGTTAGAAAGTCAAATTTAAAATTTAGAGGGCTGAATAAGATCGTTCAAATCGACAAATCAAATTTTTAAAATAAAATACAGCTACGGCAGACCTTAAGAGATATTAAAAAATGAGTTTTGGGTATTTGAGATACATGATTAATAAAAAAAATTTCTCAAACTAATAAAAAAAAGAAATAGTTATTTCAAATTATTAAATAGTATATTTACCACATTCTATAATATGGAGTGATCAGCACAATGTGTATGTTGGTATTCTTGTGTATATTTTTAAAATGTAGCCTTTGCTTGTAGGTCTTAACTTCATAAAACTGTGAATCATGCAACATATAAAAAATCTTTTAACTGGTGTGCACAAATGATATTGAATCTACTTATAATGCAGCTAAAAGAAAATTTATAATTTAGATGTAACAGCTCAAAGTTTTCATAAAGTCATTTTTATGAATGAATGTGGCGAAAAACTTTTGTAATGAAAAAGATCTTTTTTTGAAAATTGGAAAATAACCGCTGATAGAAAAATTTAATTCAAGAAATTTTAATTATTTTTATTTAATTTTTATTATTTTTATTTAATTTTTATTATAATATAAAATAATATTTTTCTTGCTTAAAATTGCGCAAGTTTGCTTTTTAAATTTATTTAATTTATTTTTTTATTTAATATTTAATTATTTTACCCTTAAAAATAATCAAATCAATGGTTGAAAGTGAACATCGAACATATACCTTTTTTTGTAATAATACAAATTTGAGTAAAAAAGCGACTTTCTAGAATGATTTTTAATTTTTTTTATTTTTAGTTTTAGAGGAAAAATAACTTTTGTTTTGTCGAAACTTCTTTTGATCTTCCCGCCAAGGTGAAGGGGAAATAAATATATAAAGAATTTTAATTAAATAAATATGTTTGATAATTATTTTAAAATAAATACAAACAAACAATTTAATAAAAAGGTAGTAGAACTAAGACAGAATCAACATAATTCATGTTTTTTAAGGACAAGGTACCACAGAAATATATGGCTTTATAAAAAATATTATTTTTTCTATTTTAAAAAATAATTTTTACAATGTTTTTCTCTAAATTATCAATGACTTTTTAATTTTTACTAATTTTCTTTAAATTTATAAATAATTTTCATATTTCTGAATAGTTTTATTTATATTGATTAATAACCCTGTAAAATGGATTTTTTAAGTAAATTTAAATTATTATTGAAATTTAAACATAGTTTTTTTACATTTATGAATTTAACACAGTAATTTCATTTTATTCTATTTTGAAATTTGTTACTGCTTAAAATTAGATCAACTTTATCATTTTTCTTGTAAATACAATCTTAAATTGTAATTCTTTTAGATTTCTTCTTTTGTTTTCTAAACCTAGCTAACGTAAGTCCTGTTTTCGGGTTTTATATATTTTGACAAATAAATAAACTGTTCAGTTTCTTTTGTGGTTTCTTTTTCATCTATTTGGAAATCCTTTTTTCTCCATTTATTGATTCATCATTTTTGATTTTTCAAATTTTTTTTTAACCACCGGTATTTCATTACTAGCTTTTATAATCTTTCTTTTGATTATTTTTCATATTTAGACATATTATATTTAGCTCAAACATGTTTGCATCTATTTCAATCTATTATAAAATTGTTGTGACAATAATTTCATTTTCGAAGTTCTTTTTTTACAGGTTCTTTTTCTATGAAAACACGAGGTGTTTGTGGTTTTTATTTATTAAAAAGATCCTAATTTAAATATTAAAGGTTTTACTATAACATTGAAAGTCTCTTTATCTTGAAATGTTGTGTAAGGGATAAAAATGTCAATTTTACTTTTACAAAAACAAGATCATTTTTTTTCAAGTTTTTTAGCATTGTAAATTTGTGAAAAAAACACCAATTATAATTTTTTCTCAAAATTTTTTATAAATAAACAACATTATCAAAAAGTTAAAATATTATCTTTGATTCACTGCCATACCTGTCAGTTACGCCTTATTATAAATTAAAAAATTACTGATTAATGATTTATTTATTAATAATGCTCTCTTTCTATCCTTCATAAGCGTATGGTTTATTTTTAAAATTATTTAAAAATAATTTTTTTTCTAGAAAATAATTAATATTGTTTTCTACGATATTAACAATCTCAATCAAAATAGAAAAAAAATTATATGAACTTTGATTAAAATTTACATGAATTTTAAACCATTGCTCAAAAAATATTAAGTATTTTTGAATTTCAAAATAGTTAGATAAAATTAAAAATATAATAGTAAAGTTTATAAAAATAAATTAATTTTAGTTTATTTTCCATATTTATTTTATTACATAAAAATTTGAATATAAGACAAAATTAAATGTTATAAAAGTATGTATTGTTTGGGTTCAAAAAAATTTGTTTAAATTTACTTTTTTAGAAGAATTCTGATTAATTGCTTTAAATTGTAAAATTTCTTAACTTGGCAAATTTTAAAGACATTTGTCAACTTTTATAAATAAATGAAAGGTTTACTGATTCTTCTATATTTTCTTAACAAAAAATAAGTTTTTATTCTTTTAATCATGATTTAAAGATATTCTTTTTTAAATATTGTTGTAACTTGAAGAATTGCAAAACATTAAAATAAAAATTTATTTTAAAACACGACCGTAGTTTTACTTATTTAAGTTATAATAATAGAAAGGCTAAAACAGAATGTTACCAAATTTATATCATTTTTTATGATGTTTTTAAATATAAAATTTTTATTTAAATAACTAGAACTTTAATAAATTATTTTATTCATTAATTCAAAAAATTCTCATTTGAAAGAAATGTCAGTTAATTTAAAATAATTAAAAGTTCTACTTTATGTGCCAACTATTTAAAGATTTAAAAATTAATTAATTTTACTTTAATAAATATATATTTAAATATAAATATTTGTATGTTAAAAAAAATTATCGTGTACTCAACGCGTTTGTTTTCATTAAACTTTTGAAAATGGTGTTTATAAAATAAACGGTGTTATTATTTTTTTGTTTTTATAAATCCTTTCGAGAGATTTTACACCCATATTAAGGTACTGTTGATTATTTTTCTTAGATTTTCTACAACATAAATGTTGTTTTTCTTTATGATGTTTTTTGTATTAATATTTAATTAGAAAAATTTATTTTTGAGTCTATAAGTAGACCTGGCATCATTTAAGTAAGTTACAATATAATGACTTATAATATGAATGTTCTAATTTAAATAGGTGATTTTTCTTTTCTATCTTTTGCATAAGTTTAGGTGAAATTATTTTTTAAAATAAATAATAAATATTTGTTTAGAAATTATATTTATCAATTACATATATCAAATTTCATATATTATAAATGAAGAATAGAATAATATTATTCATATTGTTCCATTTTCGAATAACTTTATTATTGTTAGATTTTTATTTTGAAAGAATCTGTGTTGTGTTTTTTTTATGTTTTGCTAGTAATGTCAGCAATAAAATTATTTTTATTTCTTAAATTTTTATTTTTTTTAAATATCACACAGACACAAATCTTATTGATTAGGTATGTTGGTACTATGATAAAGTATGTTTTTAATAACGTTGTGAAAGGTGTCGGTCAGATATTTTATTTTGCAGGTTTTGATCTTACATCTTTATTCTCTCGGTTTTAAGTTTCTTACATTATTTGTAAATTAAAATTTTTATATATTAACATTAATTTGTTTTTAACTTCTCATTTTTTAAATTAACCTCTTCAAGAAATAAAAAATTTTAGTTAATATTTTTCTGATTTAAAAAAATTAAAAAATAAATAATTTTTTCCGACAAAAAACACGATACTACTTTTAATGTTACAACTAATTTTTCACTCGAGTAAAAATGCATTTATTTAAAGTTAATAATAAAAAAATACCTAGAACGTATAATATGTGCTAATAAATACTAAGGATTCAAATTTATTTTGTTTATGGATAAAGGTAAAATTAGATTTCGTTTAACTGAATTACAGCACAAAGAATAGCCCAATAATAGATAGAAGTCGTAAATTCTATATTACAGCATCCAAAAGAAATACGTAGATAAAAAATGCTATTAGATGCTTTGTGTTGATGTAGTAAAGCTAAAACCACCTTTACTAAACAAAGTAAAAAAGTAGTAGATTTCTACAGAAATATGTTTTTTAGACATTGTCAGCAAAAGTAATAAAGTACATATTGATCAAGTAGTTTGTGGCATAGATACATAAGGTTGTTGCAAATGTTTTAAATAATTGAATAGCTTAATCAACTCCATAAAATCCTACAGCTATTAAAAGTACAGAACATATAAACCTGAAATTTCTAACAAGATTGCGTATAATGCAAACTAAGAACGAATTAATTTTGAAAAAAAAGATTTTGCTGTTCTTTTTTTATTTTTAAATTCCAAGATTTAATTTCAATAAATTTACTTTTGAAATTATATATGAAACAAAAATAGTTTTAAATCTTAAAGAGTTGATTGAGAAAAAATATGAAATCTTAACCTTTAAAAAATATTGTTTTTTTAAATAATAAATGACGCCTCAAAAAAAAATAAAGAATATTATATCCTGGGTTTGCCAGGTCAGTTTGTTATTTTTAGAGTTATGGTTATTTCTTAAAAAATCCACATAAGTTTTCAATTCTGTGTCTAAAATTTCTAAATGAAAACTATTGTTTTGTTAAACAAATGACGGAAAAGATTTTTTGTCATGGATTTTTATTAAACTACAGAGCTCTTTTGAAATCCTTTATCACCACCCGAAACCTAAATCAATTAGAAATAACAAATTTAAGGAAATATAAGTGAAAGTCCACAAACCTCTGTATACCAGAAGGGTGTCACTATTAATGATTAAAGTGTAAAGCCTGAGAAAATCAGATGGGTAAAAATAATAATAATAAAGTTGCCACTCAGATTTGACTTTGAAAGAAAACTATCTAAACAGAATTAGATAAATATTAAGACCCATTTTTTTAACAATAAACAAAACAAAAAAAAGATTATTTTGAAACTAACCAACAAACTTACAAATCAATTTTTCCCTCATCCAGAGGTACCTTAAGAATGGGATGAGAGCAGTAGGATACGATAATAAGCTATAGACTTTATGGTTTTGTAGGAGGAAGGTGAGTTAATATTTTTTTTCTAGTTTCATGTGAAAGTAAAATAAAATTTTATAATAAAAATAAGTGTGAATAATATGTAGTTGATTAATTTTTATCGCGATAAATCTAATTCAAAATTTTTGTAAACTTTCAGATGTAAATCAATACTTTGACACTTTTACTTTTTGTATATATTTTTACATTATAATACAAAAAATATAAAAACTATATTGATATCACTTTATTTTACAAATATTTAGGAAATTTCTAGATTAAAGTGCATACTGCTTTTTTTATTAGTTATATGTACATGTGATGTCAGTATTGAACAGCTGGTAAAATAAAAAAGATTGTAAAATCTTTTATTTTAGGTTAGATTTATTGTGAAGGAAGATGTTATACTAAAATGTCTATGTCTTTAGCATTTAAAAGATTTAAAAATAGTAGTTTAGATAGATATTTCCATACATAGAAAAAAACTTGTTAGTTAAAATAACTGCAAACACAAATCTTATGCATTAAATTATTTAGATTAGTGTTTGTCTAAAATAAAGGCATCTACTATTTTAATAATTTTAAGATCAGCATTTATCTTCACTACTCAAAAAGGTCTTATTCTATGTTTGATAAAAGAGAAGCAAAAAGCATAGCAATACAAATGAATGTTCTTTTCAAATTATGAAATTATTTTTCAAAAAGAATATAAGTTATTTCAAATGTTGTTATTATAAGTTATAATAATTAATATTAGGCAGAAAACTGACAATACTGTAATATAAAAAATAATTTTATAAAAACTAGTTAAAAATATTAAATATATTCTATTATATAAACGAAAAAGTTCATTTATCAAATGTTTCTGTTAATTTAATTACTAAAATCTTTCCATCCAAAGTAATAATACATTTTTATTTTTCAATTTTTTAATTTTTATGGACTAAAAAAAGTTAAAAATATTTTATATAAATAATTGACCAATTATAAATAAATTTAATAATATTTAAAATATTTTATTTAAAAATAAACAAATGTTTTATATTCTTACTGAATAATAAAATCTTCAAAAATTAATGTTTTTCTTCTTTTCTTTTGAATTAAAATTTTATGAAATGAATCTTGGTTTACCAGGTTTCTTTCATGAAAAGATATTTGAGAATAAGTTTCTAAAGGAACTCTTTTGTTTTTACACACCAAAAAATCATTTAATTTAATTTTTGTTTTTGCAGTAAGGTACCATTGTGCTTCATTATGTTCGTAAACCAAATCAAAATTAAAGTGAATATAATAAAAAGATTTTATTTCTATTAGTTCATTTTCATTGCACAATTTAGCATATATTTTAGGAGAAGTTTCTTTGTTAATTTTATTGTTTAAATTTGATTCTCTTTTATCACTCATTTGAATTAGGTTGTTAAATTAAATAAATTAATAAAATTAATTATTTTATTCAAATAAATATTTAAATATGTGAAGTAGGTACCTGTGTATTTTCAAGAAAATTAAAAAAGTTGAACATATTTTTTTTGTTCAAATCTATTATTCAGAAATAAAAATATATTTGGGATATAATTTTGTAATTAAATTAATCGAATTATATAATAGTATGTTTATCAAAAAAAGTTAACACTAAGCATACTATAACAAATCAAATAACTCATTTTAATCTTTTGCATTGAAATTGCACAAATAATTTAATTCGTTTGTGAATTTGATTTCATAACTATTATTGTAATTCAGATAATTTTATAATAAAATTTATTTTCTTGTTTTACTTTGTTTATTTGAGTAATTTTTTTGCTACCGATTCGACTACAATAGATCATTTTTTTGAGGAAAATTTTTATTTTATTAGATTTTGAGTTATATTTGTATTCAACATGTTACTTATTCTTCTAAACATTGGTGGTTAAAGTAATCTAACAAAAATATCAAATTTTTAACTAAAATAGCTTTTTATGCTAAGAAAAAGCGGCAGAAATTAGAAGTCTTAATAGGTATTTAAGTTATACTTTATTTTGGTAGCTATAGTAATACAGGCCATTTTTTGCAAGAAAAACGTATAAGCAAACAACGCAGCATAAGTATTTGGAAGATTAAATGTTATTGGCAAAGAATTTTTAGAAAATAATGAAGATGAATTTTTTGAAAATGATGAAATATCAGTTTAAAATAAATATGACTTTGTTTTTAAAGATACTAACGTTAAAGATGAAAATATTATGAATGTATGTAATGGCAAAAAAAGAATAAGCTTACTCTTAAACTTAAAAAAAAAGTACAGTAGAATAAATGAACAAGATATTGCGAATAATGTATATGTTTGGCAATAAATGCAAGTAGTTGGTACACGTGGAAGAGCACGACCTTATAAAATTTCAGGTAATAACCAGACCCGACAGTATGATCAACTTCATAAAATGAAATAAAAATTTTACAGCATTCAGACTGATAGTTTACCACTTTATGTAGATCTATATAAGAACAATTACAAAGAAGAAGAAAAGCGAGTGTTAGTTGCTAATTAGAGTTTATCATAAAAATTAGATGTATTTAATGTAATTTATATGCACAAGCTGCATATGGAGAAAATAATTTGAATATTTTCTTTTTTGTAATAACATTTGGGGTCTAAAATTTTTTTAAAACTATGAGCAGAAATAATTTTACCAAGAAACTTGGATTTAATTATTTTGATCAAAAAAGTTAGCGGTCCAACGTAAAAAAACTGATAGACCCCCTATGGTATTTGCAATTTAAATTTTTCTACTAAAAATAGTTCAAACTATTTCAAACCAGTTGAAAATATTACTTTAAACAAACGGCTATTCACGACTAAAGTATGATGTGAATTCGCTCAATACATGCCCAACAAACCTGCTAAATATAGAATCTAATTTTGGTTAGTATCAGGCGTCGATAGCAATTACATCATATATGCTCTTCTATTTCCTAGAAAATATTAATATAGGTCCTCTTTAGTACCACACTCTAAATATATTGTACTCGAACTCATTAAGCCATTACGGGTTGCAGAGGAACTGGAACACAGACAACTTCATCTCAATCAAATTTCTAGCAACAAAAATTCTTGCTAAAAACTACATTAAATGAACTATTTGGTCAAATAAAGAAGAACCACCACTAACTACAAAGAAAAAGAAAGATGATATATAACGATATAATCGAAAATTTTTACAGCAGATAATTGTACTCTTACAATTTATTTAAGCAAGAAACAAAAAAAGTACTTTTACTTGATATCTGTTATACGTCAAATCAAATCAATTTCAAGTGCTAAAAGTGTAAAATTAATGTCAAGAAATATAAACACAAGAAAGGTTATTTCATGGTACAGTTTACTAGGAAAAAACAATGAATAAAGTATGCAAATCAATATTCTTAAATTCTTTAAAATATAAGTCCTTTGGATAGGACATGTTGATACTAACGAACAAGTTCCAGACAATAAGAGATACACTTGCAGAATTTGACTCCATCTCGAGTTCCTCACCGGCCACCACGAACGAAATTGCGAAAAGGTGTACTATAAACTATATGATACCGACCACATCAATTACACTATAACGAGATTTATTCTATCTTAGTTCACTAGATAACGATTTATTCACATGGATAGAGAACTTTAAAGAAACATCTAAGCTAGCTAACTGGGATTACAAAACGTCACTAGCAGTCTTAGAAAATGTCATTCAAGATGAACTTAAAATACTAAAAGTAAAATAAATATTTGAGAAAGTATTTTAGACAGGCTGTTGAAACTAAAATATTTAAGAAATAAGATTTCAATTAAATCAGAGACTTAACAGGGTCTTTCAAATAGATTTTACTGCGATCGACGAACATATAAGTGTGATGCAAGGGATAATTAAAAGGATTACAGCCAGTCAAACCCTACAAATAGAAAACCAAACAACATGGAGGAATACAATTTTATAAGAGGCTTAGACAAGGCAGTAATATTAAAATTGGCTTCAGAAGGAGTTAATGATTACAAAGAAATTAATAGGAGAATAAAAACTACTAAAAATACTTTGCTTTTACAAACCAGCTCAAAAATAGAAATCAAATCACTTACAAGTTATAATAAACAAAAGTGAGCAAGCACCACAAATCTAGGAACCACATCACGAAAGAATGTCTTGCAAAGAAATTAGAAACGAATTTCATAGTGGAAAGCTTAAAAACCACCCAACTCAATAAACAGTAATAAATGCTCGACTTTACATTTATTAAAAATAAGAATTAATTAAAATCTTGATTTTGTATCCTTGATCGACACGGGCGCAACTAAATCTTATATTAGTGAAGAAATAATATATCAAGGTAAATGCAAAAAAGAGAAGATGATTAACAACAGTAAAGATGGCTGATGGAGCAGAAAACTTTGTTGATAATTATACTAAAGTTACATTTTGAAAAGGTTCAGAGATAATATGCAAAGATTTTAAAATAAAAATTATGAAAAATAATAACAAGAAGCTAATCCTAAGTAACGGCTTTCTAAAACTCGATTGTTGTAATTTAAATTATCCTGAGAACACGATTACAATTAAAACCAAAATTTATAATCAAGAAAAAGCGGTTAATGACATACATATTTTTCAAGAAATGAGAGATATTAACTTAAACAATGAAGTTAACATGATTAAGTAGTATAGCTTGAAGATAAATCAACAGTTAACTTAAAGGTACACTGTTTGAAATACCATTATCTACTTATCAAATACCGAATAAAGAGTTCTACTATATACCATTTTTCAAACTCTAAGATCTTAAAAATAAATTAGATGAATTCGTACAAAATAACATAATTCGAAAATCAAAATAATTAAATGTTCCTTGTGCTTTATTAAAATGAAGAATGACAAAACTGCACGAATATTAGTTGACTACCACTATATGAACAAAATCTGTTAGATAATGCAGTATAACTTGTCCAGCGTATATGAATGTTTCAATTACCTTAAGGGTATAAAGTTATTCTTCAAGTTAGATTTAAAAAAAGAGTTCTATCAGGTACTTATACATGAAAAGGATAGAGATAAAGCTGCGTTTGACACTTATTATAGGAAATTCGAATTTAATCGTCTTGCTTTTGGACTCGTAAACGCACCGAAATTTTTTATAACCTAGTTATAGACATCTTATCTGATATAGAAAATGCGATAGTCTTTGTGGATGATGTTTTAGCATTTTCAAAAACTAATGACAAACATATTATGATTTTAAAAAGAGTTTTTAAACGTTTTTCAGATAAAAATGTTATAATAAGTCTAGATAAGTGTATTTTTTGTACAAACGAATTGAATTATCTGGGATTAATATTATTCAAAAACGGCTATTATCCGGATAAAACAAGACTTGAAGACTTCACCTAATGGAAACCCTACAACTAGAAAACAACTACAGAAACTTTTATGAAAATTAAAAGGGTATAAAAATTTTATACACAATCTAAGCCCGCAAATAAGGCATTTATATGACAAGTCGAAGGATAATTCAAAGAAAATTTAAGTTATATGTAATACATATGAAGAACCTTTATCGAAACAGATGTGTATTTTCCCGATTTTAATAAGAAATTTACTTTGTACATTGATGCATCAGAAAAAGGATACTGTGCAGCATTTGAACAAAATGATCGTTTGATTGGCCATTTTTGTCAATTTATTGACAACAACCAACAAAGATATAGTAATAACGAAAGAAATTTACACAATTCATTCTAAATTAAACAACTGGAAATGTATAATAGGAAGTTTAAAAAAATTGTGTATACAGATTTTAAAAATTAAATTAATAGCAACTACAACTATTCAAAAAAGATACATAGTAAAAAAGCACTCATAAGCGATCTTGAAGTTAACTATAATTATACACTCGGCAAGAATAATTTATACGCAGACTCTTTTTCGCCCTGCCATAAATCAAAAAAAAGACGAGTTAGTTAAAATTTTAAATATTTTAGCCCTATTATCTTTGAGAAATATCATAACATATTTAATCAAGAATACGAACATCTAGGTTATAAGAAAACTCTCTGTACTATGGTACGGAATTTCGATATAACTAAAGATATGAGGCAAATAATCTATAACTCGATAAGATCCTGCATTGATTGCTTAAAATACAAGCCTGATTATTACAAATACACAAAAGCATATCGAAGATTATCCGGTGAAGTTGTTAAAACAGACATAAGTCTAGATATTTATGGTTCTGTGATTATCAAAAAACAATCTTAAAACTTGTAAAAAGATCTTTATCATAATATTAAATGATAGTTGCATCAGGTATACTAAGATTTGCTTTGATAAAACTACAACAGCCATGGGTTTGATACAATCATATTAAAAGAATGAGTTGTTTGGTTACCCTAAAACATTCATTAGCATTATGGAAGATTTTATAAGCACTAAAGACTCGAGCTTTATTAAAACAAACAAAATTAGACATTTAAGGACGAGTACCTATTACCCTCAATGGAACGCAGTATTCGAACGAATAAACTCAACAATATGACTTATACTTAGAATTCATTAAAATTAAATAAAAAAACTCTATAAATGATAAAATTTAAAGTGCATACCGAGACTGTTAACTTTTATATTATGAACACCCCAAAAAGAATAGAAGAAAATAAAAAAGCTATTGATAAAAAATACTTGGATGTACAAGTTATTAAAGCTTAGAGAATGAGTTAAAACCTAATAGTTTTTATAGTTGGAAAAAGGCTTATGTAAAAAAATATAGCAAAAAAAAAACTTAAGTTTGCATGAGAACTTTGTGAAATTGCTAAATGCTCAAATTGTAATAGCAAGATAAAAATTCGGAATAGAATGAGTGCTTTTGGCTAATTTAAGAAATTTTAACCTTTTCACGAAGGGAAGAATGTAATACGTCAAATAAAATCAGTTGATCTAACATAAAATTTATAGAAAATACAATAAAATAAGATTCAAATGAGAAAATCGTATTACTAATGTTAAATATATATAAACACAATATAAATCATTTTAGGCCCCAGTTTACTAAGGAAACCCTTATGAATAAAATCTAAAATCAATATTCTTAAATTTTAAAATATAAGTCTATAGAACAGCCATATACGTAAACTTTTTAAAGTAGAAAACGATGACAAATCTTAACCTAACCCTGTTTTATTTACAATAAACCAAATTATAAAGAGACCTGGCTGATAAAGTATTCAGAAAATTACTACAGAATCGGGCCTTGAAGATAGTCCCCCAAGTTTTTTAAATATCCTTAATTTAGCCAGCATAAATTCTTGGTTTTTATACAAGCAAATGATCAAAGAAAATATCGCTGCATACGATTTTATGCTTATGCTAGCAGAAGAAGATAGCGCCGATTACTGAGAAGTCCGTGAACAATTAAAAAAAGAAACAAATACGAAAGTATTGTGCCGCAAGTCTAATACAGATGTCTATATACGTATGACTTGTCAGGATATGCAAAGGAAATTCAACCATTAAAACTTACTCTAAATGTAAAAAATATTCATGTGGAAAATGTACATTTAACACAATTATATGTAAAAAATGCGATTAACTAGGATTCGAAGATTTTCATTTTTGCTTGTAATAAAAATGCTCAACATACAATTTGATTAGTTTAAAAATTTTATTTATTATTTCAGATTTTCTTCTAACATCCATATTTCATACATCAGAGCATGAAACATAGAGTTGGGTCATTTGACTCGTTATGGTAGAATTAGGTCTAAGTATAATCAGTGTAAAAATTATCAGTTGTTTGGACTGCTAAATCAATTTTGTATTTTAGTTTAATGATATGTTAGATGCTTATATCCATATAAATCTCTAAAAAACATATGATGGTTTTTTTAAATTGAAACATAACTTTTAGTTTAGAACGTTTGAACAAGAATGTCACGACTATTCGACGCATCAAAACTAAAAATGAAAATATTAGTTTGTATTATACTGTAAAACATATCAGTTTTGCAAAATATGAACGAAAAACTTCGACCGATTTCAATAGGTAAAGAAGAACACTTGTTGAATAAATTTTTTCAAATAAATATAAAGGAACAAATGAATATATTAACTGAACATAATATTTAAAAATTTATTTCCTTTTCTAATTAATTTATCTTAATGAACATATAAATCCCACCAAATATTTTTATGCACCCTCTTCAGCAAAAATCAAAAAATCAAAAATAAATTTATTCTATTTTTAAGTTTAATTGAATGTTTGAAAATGTAAAATAAACTTTTATGATACCGATATGAATGCTTGTAACAAAATCTACGAAGTTTTTAAAGGCATAAATCATAAAATGCATATAGTTAAGAATTTTTATACAAAAATAAAGAACTTGAATAAGCCCCTATATATCTTTACCCCTGTCAATTTATTTTCTAGAATGCTTGGAATTAAATCAAGCTGTTTTATAATTGTTTTTAATTCAAGTAATTTTTTTCAAAAGTTTCTTCAATATCGCTAATTATATAGTTAGTCTGTTCGCGTAGTCGATTTATATTTATAAATTTAACGTTTATCCGGATCAATATTTGTTTATTATGATTTTATAACTTTCAGAGGAGAAGATAATCGTTTTTTTATTATTAAAATATCATCATCTTTTTTTCTCTCAATTGTCGTTGTTGACTAAATTTTATAATTAATTCCCTTTTTAAATTAAAAATATTGCCATTATTGTATTTAACTTATATGATTTTTTTTCTTCACCTCTGCCATGACTCTTTTTTTTAATTTGTTTTAATAAAACATAGGGAAATCGGTTATAAATTCTGATATAATCTACTATATAATTATTGCTTTAAAGCTTATATTCAACATCTGTGTTGTCTTCACACTAGAAATTTTATGTAAGTATAGATAATATATCTTTAATACATTATTCACGTTAAGCTTTCTATAGAAAGAACTTTGTGACTAAAGATGGATATTTAACTGTGCCCCTTTTCAATACAAACAAAAATATGATTATTAGCATAGAAAGTTACTCTTAGATTTTATCTTAAGATTTTAAATAGAAAAAAATGTCAATATTATTGAGTTAGTTAAAGGTACTTTCTTCGCTTTCTGAAGGATGGTAAGTTTTTTTAAGTTATAGGTTAGTATAGATTAGGTTTTAAAAAATGAAAAGAATATTTAAAATCTTAAAATTTTCAATTAGATTTTATAATTTGCAAATTTTAAGTATTAAAATTGTAAACTTTCTATCTATAAGCAAATTTTATTAGTTATTAATACTTTGTATTTTTAAAAAAATTTAATTTTTTTCCATCACCGCGAAATTTTAAAAGATGCCTTTTGAATATATATTTTTTACTTTAGTTGAAGGTTTAAGGGCTACTTTACCTAAAGGGCCAAGGAATTTTTTAATTAAATTTATAGACATATACGACTGTTATTGGGTAATTTAGATAAAAAATTTATATTATACTTTAATAAAATAATAAAAATAATCAAAATCCTACTATGTGAAGTAAAGCTAAATATTATTTAATTTAAAAAAATTATTTTCACCTATAAAAAATTTTTATAATTAACTCTTTTAGAATAGCATTTTAATGTTCTTGAAAGCTACTAAATATTTTTTTAGCAAAAACCAACTGTTTAAATTTGCATGTTTGATTGATTTTAAGAATGTACAACGATTACTGATAAAACTTATATAGGCGATGGCTATTTTTGATGCAAGTCATCTTTGTGCATAAAAAATTCAGTTTTTTACAACACATTCATTAATCCTTGAATGGAATCGAATAAAATTCTTAAAATATATCTGTGTTTTGATGTAATTTAAACATCATACAGAATAGTATGAATCTATATATGTTTAGATTTCTACTACAAAATAGGAAATAGTGTGTTTGAAAAGATCAATTTTAAAAATAAGTTCAAAAATAGTGTTGTGTTGTGAACCAGTAATCTGTAGCAGACAGGATAATTACAAATATAAGCTCGATTTTTAGACAAAACTCTAAAAATACAGCGGATTTTAGGAGTAATGGTAGACGGTAAACCAAAGAGGTATTTTGACACTTATTCTCAATCGAAGATCTGTAACTATATTGGCAATGTTAAATCAATTTGTTTTATCAGGTAGCATTATAAGAGCTAACGAATACTCTAGTTACCTGAATGCTATATATAGTTTTAGATCAAAACGCCAGTTAGTAAACCACCTTGAAGGTTTTGTAACAATTTAAAATAAAATGAACTTAAAATAGAAACCTTTTGGGCTTTTTTAAAACGAAACACAGATCAAGGTGCGGTCTCATAAAAAAATATGTATATTTGTCATCAAATTTTTCTGGATAAAAGGAATGTTTGGCAATAAGAATAGTAAATCTACAATAAGAGGATTTTGCAAACAAATTATTCAATTTATGCTGTTACTCAATGTTTAACACGTGCTTAAAATAAAATTTGTGCTTAAATTATGCTAAAAATATAAGTTTTAAACTAATAATTATCCCCGCCTGCCGTTTTTGAGGTTAAGTAGATAATTTTTATGCAATAAAAACTTGATATGAAATTTCATGTTTTTAACTTACTTCTTTTTTAATTTCGACGAGTTTTTTTTTTCGAAAAAATACATATTTTCGATTAACTAATAAAATATTTTAATTATATAATATCAACTATGTTAATTAATATAATATTTATTTTTTGATTGAAATTTTATTTTGAGTGCTGAAAAAATTAGCCTAGAGTTTAATATGTTTTCTAAATGGAAACATACATAAAATATTATTTAAAAACCATAAATAACACCCTATTCATTTTCAATTATGTGACAAAATAATAACCATTTGTTTATTTAAACTTTATTCTTTCTACAAGAGTCTTGTGACTACATTATTAAAAAAATGTTTGATATCATTGTTTTTATTCAAAAATAATCAATATTTATGTTACAACACCAATAAATGCAATTAATAATTTTTTATGAGTAAGTAATGCTATTCAACTTGGTTTGTAAACTTCGCAGAGAAACAAGGGTTTAGAGAAAAACCCAAAATGGTTTTATGATCCTAAATTTAGATCAAAAATAAAATAGCAGAAAACTATTGTTAATCTATGTAAAAAATAGATTTATTTTTTGTTGATTTGAAACAATAATTATATAAAGATAATCATTTAATTTCGTAAAATAATATATTTCTGCATCTAAAAATAAAAAAACTTCTAAACAAACTCTGAAAAACTAAAAATTCAAAAAAGTCATAAAATTAAAAAGTAAGAGATATTTTTAATTAGGTTTTATCCCAATTTTGATTTCATATGTAGATGTTTCTAAATATCTTTTAATTTATATAATAGTTCTTGAGAAATCTTCTAGGTCCTTGTGTGCATGGGCTTACTTTTTGTTTGATTTTTAGAATAAAACTATTTTATTAAAAGCCTATTCATTTGAAATATTAAGAATATTATAATTTTATCTGAAACATATCATTAAAGACATGTAAATCAAAACATTTATTTTGGTTGTTATAAAGGGTTCCGTTTACTTGCGAACATTTTCTGTATGTTTCGTTTATAATTTTTATTATTTGTGGTTTTCAAATTATTTCGTAATTTCACGGCATGGTTTAAATAAAATTTAGATAAATCAAAAAAATAATTTCTTGATCATTTTCGTGTTCATACTGAATAATTTGGAAGTAAAATTAAAAACTAAAAAATTTTTTTAAATCATTAAAATATTTAAAACTGAATTTTAATAAAAGATTGGTTCTTCATTTGGTGATTAATTAGTTAGTTTTTTTTTTCGATGATATCTATCAAAATCAGAAGCTGATTTTCTTTAAATACTTTTTAAGATTATTTATTGGTTCTTTTTATAATTTTTAATTTGTTTTTTTTTGCATATTCTTTCCACTTTAAAAATAATTTTCAATAATATTTAAAAAGGTAAATATGGTGTATGAAACAAGATAAAATATTTTTGGTTTCGATTCATTTAATATTGACCTTTTTTTATAAAATCTTATGTTATTCATAATTACAACTGCTTTGTTAATGTACTTTTTTTTTAAAAAAAGTAAAAAGATTGGTAACATAATTAAGAAACTTTAAGAATTATACGGCTTATCATCTATTTGATAATAAAGAAGACGATTGTTTGTGATTGCACTATAAATCGACAAGTTCTTATATTAAATAATCAAAATATCTATGGTATTGTTTTTGTTTTTTTGTATTTTCATTTTAACGCGTATTGCTACATTTAACTTTATATTATTTAAGATGTTTAAATATTACACTTGTAGTTTTTTTTTGATTTCTAGAAATAACTGAGGATAGTTTTTTCTTTCTTAGATTGATTCTTTAGTATTTTTTCAGGGTTATATATGTAGAATTTTTGGTGAATAGTGCATTGCACTAAGACAATTATGAATGGTTTAAATTTACAGATAATAATTAGTCTTTTTGACTATTTTTTAAATCTTTTAAGATTTTGAATGATCGGGGTTTTAATTCAACAAAAATAATTGATTTTATATAATTAGTAAGTTTTATTCTGATTGCCGCATTTTATAGTTTTCGGATACTTAAGAATTCTTAAAAATTTTATTTTTTTTGTTGAGAGTGCTTAACTTAATACTTTCATGTTTTGCAAATTTACACAAGCAATGTCCTAATTGATATACTCTAATAATTTTTCACAAGCGTTCTTTGACATTTGTTTGTATTTTTTTCTTACGGTTTTTTAATTATAGGCTATGGGATGTATTCATAGCCAAATGAATTCCTAATATAGTGTAAATCATTATCAAAGATTTCATATTTTTCATTTGAATTTTTGAGGGTATTTTTTAATACAATTCATTAAGTACCTTCATCTTCTAAATAATCTTTTGATACCTAATTTATTTCATTCAAAGATAATAAAAAAAATACGAATTTTTTATTAGAGTTTTAAAAAACAAATATTATTTTAATTTTACCTTAATTTATTGTGTTTTGAACGAAACTTATTTGAAGAATTATATTTTCTATTACTTTTTTAAAAATACTTAAAATTTATGGCGTATAATATAGAATGAGTTAAAAAAACAAATTATTAAAAACTAAACTACAAATTTAAACCTAAAATGATCGAAATCAAACCGAACACCTACATGTTTGTTTCAATTATTCTTATAAATTAAATGATTTATTTAAAAATATTTATAAAAAAATTATTCAAATATTATAAAAATTATAAATTACACCTTATATATATTTTTACCGATCTATACTTGTACTGGATTTAAAAATTTGAGTGATCTTTTGTTTTAAAACTAAAATAAACTTATATTTTACTTATTCATTAATTCTATATATTTTTCATGATTTGCATATAATTTAATTAGTCAGATAATGAAGAATCATATTTAAAGGCTATCAACATCCCCGATTGATATAATATATCAATTTATTTAAAGCATAATTCACAATAGCTAATTTTCCCCTAAAAAAGTAATATTTTATGAACTTTGTTTATTGTGAACACATTTTTATTTCTATATCTTTAAATTAAATAATATATGAAATAAATTCTAGAAATACTCTTTATTTTTATTAAATAATAGAATTTTAAGCTAACTTGATACAGATATTAGGTATAATAAATAATACAAAATTTATGTAGACTCGGCAATTTAAATATACATCTATTATTTTTAGGTTTTAAATTATGTTTCATTTGAGCATTGTTGTACTTCTTAACTTTAAATTTTTTGTATCATTTTTTTAGATTTTTTATTTTGTAATATAATTATCTTAATCCCCAGGAGATCTATTGGCATGCTGAAATTCTAACCATCTTTTTTATAAGAATTACCAAAAATATTGATTTTTGAAGGCACAAGAATTAATAAAAATGGGTTTTAAATCAATCAAAAAAGTACTCAAATATTTTTAATAAGATGTTTGTTAAAAGATGTTATTTACTTTCGTAGAGATAAGTACGACGTTTTAAATATACTTTTATTGCATCTAAATAGAATTCTAATTAAGTCTGATTAAAATTTAAAATATAAATTAACTTTTGATATAAAATAAATAACATCAACCAAAGCAAAATATTGAGTCAAAAAAATTTTTTTATACTTACCAACAAATGAAATGAGATATAATTTAATGAAAATAATTAAAAAAAATAAAAGACTCTTTAGACTAATTTTTATACGATAGCAAAAAACATAAAATATATATTTGGTTTACTAAGTTTATATTAAAGATAAGGTCTTTAAAGTTAAAAATACTGATATTTTAAAGTATAATTTATAATTGTATGAGATATAGGCGAAAAAATCTACATATGTGTTTATTTGTTTTTTTGTGTATATTTTGAAGCTTATATTAATTTTATTTTTTTTAATAATATTCTGACATTTTAGAAAAAGATCCATTTTAATTTTCACAAAAAATCAAAAAAAATTAGTTTAGTTAATAATATAAAATTTATTATGATGCAAACAAAAGCAATTTTAGAACTATAAATTATGTGTATTAGAAATAAATTTAGATAATTACAAGTATGCTATATAATTAATGCAAATGTCAAATAAAAGATATACATTTTAAAATCCAATACTATATGTATAGATAAATACATAAAAAAATTGGTATCTGTTTAAATACATACAAAATATACAAAACCAGAACTATTTCGTGCATATTCTGAAAATTTATGATATAAAGTGTTTTTTTAATAATGACGGGAGTTATAATTGTCTAAAAACTTATTTAAACATAAGAATATTCTTTAATTATATAATTATGTATTAACACTCATTAGAACACGTATAAAAACAGTTAAGTCTTTAAATTGTGCTTAAAATGTACAAAAAGAAAAATAAAATTTAAATAAAAAATAATTTAAATATATTAGTTTATAGTATAAAATTGATTTTTAAGGCTATGAAATCTTAATATTACCTAAAAATTATTATAGTATCTAATGAAATATTACATCTTAAAAAGAAAGTTCAGATATAAAAAATTTTAGCGAAAACTTTTAAATACGCTAAATAAATTAGATTTTCCCTTTTTTTGTCAAGATTTATGGTTTGCATTCAAAATATTATCAAAGATCAGCTATAAAGATGTGCTAGTTCATTAGAAATATTACAACTTTTGCTAAAAAACTGAACGAATATTTTAATATCATAATCTTGTAAGAAAATGTAAAAGAAGTTATTAAAGCAAAAGGAAGCCAATACACTTAAAAATTTATTAATTTAAATCAAAACTAAAAAAATAATTGTAACAGTAATTACTAAAAAGGAAAGATTTTTTAAGTAAAATCTAAAAATCATGAAATATTAACAAGTTATAAAAATATTTTTAATTCTGTTTTGTTTATTCTGTAAGCCTTGTGTAGTACTTAATAGAATAATTTTTTCGTAAAAGCATAAATTTTTTAATTTAATGTTGAGATAAACAAAAGGTTAAATATTTTTACGAGTAGAGAATAATTAATGTCTTTGGTTTTTTGTCGAGTTTTTTTATATATTATTTTAAAAATTTTAAAATGATTATTTGATATAAAAATAATTTAGTTTTTTAAGGAATTTTTTAAAATATTTTAGGGATATAGCAGGTGTTTAACGGAATATTATCGCTAATGGCATGAATTTATTTATAAATACTTTTAAAAATAAAAATTTTTTACAAAATAATAAAATATTTTATATCATCAAAAACAAAATTAAAGAAGATTAAATAAAAAACTAGAATTTTGCATTTAAAGCCATAAAAATATAAATTCTTTGCTTAATATAAAAATTTATCTTTTGTAATTGTAAATTTTTTAAATAGTAAAATGTTCCAACAAATAATTGTTAAAATGCTATCTTTATGTCTATAAATTATAGTATTTTTAGTTATAATAAAATTTTATTTTAAAATCTAAAAAATAGAAACTCAAAATAAGAAATAAAATTTTATTATTCTCCTTTAAGTATGGTTTTCATGTAAATTAGTATTTCGCAAAAATTATTATAAGTGTCCTCAAATATATATGAATAAATTTTGACAACATTAATATTCCCTCCAGATTGATATAAAAACGTTTTTTGTGCTTTCTAGCCTCAGAAAGAACTATTTTGTTGTATCAATGGTTTTAATATTTATTCATCTATTTTATCTAAATTTTACACAAACAATATATAATATATTCAAAAGCAGAATTATTTTAAAATTGTTTTAAAGTTATACTGATATTTAAAGTCTAAATATTAAAATTTTTTAATTTCTTGTTAATAAGTTTATAAAACATCTACAAAAGGTATAATATTGGATTGTATCAAATATTAAAAATTTTTATTTTATCAACAATTTTAATTCTTTTAGAATTTTATATATATTTTAAAATCATTGAAAGAATTATTAATTTTTAGGAGAAAATTTTTATTTAATTCTGAACAATGAAATAATTTTAAACCATGGCTATAATATACAATATTTCTATTTTTTTAAAATACGTAATTTTGAATCTTTTTTATAGCTCTTATTACTATTACTCGATATTATTCGTTTGAATCTTTGTTTAATTATATGGTATAATTGCAGTTTAGACGTATTTTTAATTTCCACTATAATATGTTTATTTTTGCTGTACAATACAACAATATATATATTGTAGCCATCCAGAGGTCGACAAAATAATTTTTAATTTTTATTTTATTGAGTGATATCAAGCAACTATCTATAAAAAATTGATAAAATTGTTTCACTGTTTTATTATTATTTTTTATGATCATATGTAATTTCAAATAAGCTATTTAAGTTTTTTGAAATTTATAACCTGCGTCTAAACAAAATTTTTATATTTAATTTTAATTATCTATCATCATTAAAAGGAAAATATGCTTTTAAAAAAGCACATCGATATATTTTTTAATTTTATAAATTTGTTATATCAATAGATTTGTCTTGTGACACTTATATCTTTTTTTTGCTATTTAAAAATTTTTATTTAAAGACAGTTATAATAAATATAAGATTTAGTTTGCATATCTTTTGTTTTGGATGATCTTTAGAGTCTTGGAGATTATGATATTTGTTTGAAAACAAATATAAAATTTAATTTGTTTATATAAAATTAATTTTTTCGAATATGTATTGACATAAACAAATTACTTATTTAAAACGAATGATCATAAGATATTAAAAATGACAAATTATATAAAATTAGAATAGTTTGTTCAAAAGCAATAAAACAATCCATCTTTCTATATTTATAAATTTTTAAAAATATCTACTAGGATATACATCTTTATTGAGATTTGACAAATGTAATAAATTGTTCGCTTTTTTCTCATATAATACGTTTTTTAAGCTAATATAGAATTAATTTTTTAAACCTAAAAATTCGATTCAAAAATTTTTAGTGAACTAAAAAAATATGACGATTGCATTGTTACAAAACAAAGAAAGCCTTTGCAACATTTGGAATACAAAAGCTGTATAAGTGTGTTTAAGTTTAAAAATGAATTTATAACAAAATAAAAAGAATTTTAACAACTTTAAAGATTACAAGAAAATATATCTTATGTTTTTTATAATATGTTGTTAATTTTGTTGAGAATTTTTTATAATTATAATACTTAATCTTTCTTCAATTTTGTAGTTATAAAGAAAATAAGAAAATTTAGAATAATTAGCATTTTTACAATAATTTCGATATATTTAATTAGGGTTGATTTTTCATTATTTTATAATCATACAAAAATTTAAAATAAAGTTCAACTTATAATAATTTTTAATTTAAAAAAAAACCGCATGGTGAAAATTTAATAGAAATTACATTGTATGAAGAATTATTATAAAAAATTAAAATACATTTTTATCTAAAATTTTATTTGTATCACTCTTGTTCGGCTCATAGTTTGCATTTCTCGTTTTTTTAGTTCATTTTCAATTTTATAACGTGTTTATGTCTTTCCATTTATAATTTTTTTATGCTATTGCAGATATTTTTAGACCGTTTTTCGCATAGTAAGAAATAAAAATACATAAAAATAATAAATTATTTAGCAAATTAATCTAAATCTAACTTAGGTATGATATTTTTAATCACCTTTTAAAACTACTTATAACTTTTTTACATGAATATATTTATAGCAAAAAAATCAAAAAGATTGTCAGAAGACTATAATAAAAATTGAGGCAGGAAATTTTATCCTCTTTTAGTGAATAAAATTTCTAAAAATAAACTTGATTTTTAAATGTAAAAAATAGAAGCTTTTTAAATTTGTTTAATTTATCTTAAAATATGTATTTTTGATAGCAAAAGAATTATTTTTAAATTTTTAAGATCTTATTATAAATTTTTTGTGATAATAGTTTAAAAGGTAAACTTTGAAAGGTTAATGAAGTTATAAAAAGAAAGTAATAGCTTCATGATTGTTTTCTTGTTAAATAATCACTATTCTAAGAAGTTAAGCTTTATATCATTTTTAAAATTTTTAATATATTAAACCAAATAATTTTTATCAATAATATAAAATTTTTGACATTAATTATTATTTGTTCAAAAATATTGAAAATAAAACTAAACTTTTTTGCATTTTTCAGTTAATATTATTTTCTTTTTTTGTAACTTGCTAAATTTAATTTAGTTTTTAAATACAGCTGTTTTTTTAAATGATTCTTATGTTTTTGAAAATAAAATCTAAGCTTTAGGTATAGATGAAAAAAATTATGACTTTATAATTATTTGTCGAATTCATATGCGCAAAGACAAAATCAAATAAAATTCTAAATTTTATATTGTAAAATTAACTTAAATAAATATTATATTTTTAGTTTTTTTGTAAGGTCGCATAAAAATTTGCTAGAGAAATTATATATATATGATTGTTTCAAAATACTGATAATTGATTACATTTGAGTTTTAGAAATTTTAGATTCTTTATTAAACTAAAATGTTTAAAATTATACTTAGAATTATAAATATATTAATTTTATTTAAAATTTGTATTTAATAATTAAAATTCCAAATTAAAAACCTAATATAATATGAATATGAAATTTGTGCTATAAGTATATTGGTTAATCTCAAAATATTTTCTTAAAAAAATACTTAAAAATTATTATTATAAAAAAGTAATTAGATTCTCTTAATTACTAAAAAATTCAAAGAAAATTCTCTTTTTATATATGAACATTCCCAATTAATTACTAATGAAACTAAAGAAGAAAATAATATTTTTTTGCTCCTTTTGTCTTTTTAGTATGATTGAATTGGAAAATAGAGAAATAAAAATGTGGGGTAAATACAAATAGTTTTTTTAAAAAGGTCGAAAACATATTATTACTGTAAACATCAAAGTAATATTAATATAAAAGTATAGATTATAGTTGACTTGGATATTTACAATTCAAAGTATGTGTGCTAGAAATTTTAATACTGCAAATGATCTAAAATAAATATAGAATTGAAAAAACTTACGATTATATTAATCATGCTTCTAGTATTTACGAAAAAAATTTCCTATATATTTTTAAAATAAGATAATTAGCTATTTTGCCAATATCTTATTTTTATGTATAAATACATAATAATTCTGCTTTTTGAAATACTTACTTTGAATAAAAAACATATTTGGTAATAAATCTTAAATTAAATTTGTTTTAAATTCTATATTTTTGTGGATTTTTAAGTCATTAATTGCATTTTTAAGTGCTAAGTTAATTTTTATGGTTTATTAGATTTTAAATAATACTTTGGGGGTTTTTTATATTATGAATTTTAAAATTATAAATTAGATTTTAAAAATATTTATTGGGGAAAAAAAATGATTTATGGTTAAACGCTTTTAAAATATTCTCTTTCCTAAACTGGAAAGTATTTTGTTTGTAGTTCATTTAATTTAACATATTTTCTAAAGACAAAGAAGTAATTACATTAGAAACTAAAAAATTTATGATGTTAAACTTTTTTGCTAATATTTTTACTATTTTAATATGATCTTCTTTTTTAATATTTTTTGTTTTTTATGTATATATTTGATAACAAACTCCTTTTAACATCTTCTACATCGTTTTTAATATCTATATAATTTTTATATAATAAAGTTTTTTATTTTTAGTTTCATTCTTGATAAGGAAATTTATTTATGTAATTTAATAAGTTTTATACTTTCATAAAACAAACAAATTTAATATATATTAAGAAAATTTTAATCTAATTTCAGATTTTTTCATTGTAATATATTTAAATATTTTATCTAATGCATAAACGTTATATTTTAATTCTTAGATGAATAAAGGGGTCATATTTATAATATTTAATTGTTTTAATGCTTTATGAAAGACAGTGTGATAACTATAAACCTAATGAATAATATTTTAAATTTATATACTTTGAGTTTTAAAAGCATAAACATTCTTTAACAAATGCTAATTAAGATAAATGTCTTTTATAGGTTGAAATATTTAAAATTAAAAAAATGCCTCAAAGTTTCCTTTTTTTGTAAAGGTCGTTTAAGTTGCTTAAATTGAAATTTATAATAATTTTTTTATTTATTTTTTTTTATTTGTTAAACAATAATACAATAATATCTTTCTATCAAGTGCCTAAATTATAATTTTTATTCATACTTATAGAAATAAAATTTAATATAATTTAAAATATTTGTTTTTAAATTAAAGTTAGTTTTATAAAAGAGCAAAAAAACTTACTAATTCATAGCATATTATTTTTTTATGCCTTCTATAAATATCTGTATAATTTATTGATTTTAAAAAACATAAATACTATAAATAGCTAAAAGATTAAATACCTTATTCTTGTAGTCGTTCTTTTTATGTGCATTTTTATATGTAATCTGTAAATAAACTTTTTACTCATATATAAATCTACTCTTAAATTAATCTATCCTTTTTTAAAAATACAATATATTTTGCGTCTAAAAACATTACTATATTTTTAATGTAGATTGCTTGATATGATATTAAAATTTTAAATAAATATATTGTTGATTTATTTATTGAACTTCACGATTTTTTTTTGTATGTTGATAATAGAAAAAATAGACAAAATAAGTCAAAGCAAAAAAATCAATTTATATAAAAGCCTAAATAATTTCACTATTGATTTGTATAAAATATGTTATATTTTATACAACTCTCATGCATTTGTAAACATAGTGATTTCTATTCTTATTACTGGTTTTTACTTTCTTTCTACATTTATTATTATTGCAATTTGCTCCATAAAAAGATAGCCTCTTTTTATACGTCTAAAATATGTTTATAAGAAGAAGCTATAAAGATAAACAATTCTTATATATAAATTATTTAATATGATGTAAGGTTATGTAATATACACTTGTTTTCAAATTACCTCCAATTATATAATTAGAATTCTTTTTTTGTTTTTCTATGTATGTTTGTTAAAAATGTAAATTGTACACGAAAAATATAAAATTACCATGTCCTTACTTTTGTAAAGATATAAAACAACAAAGCTTCTAGCTTTTTATTTATATTTTTAGCATGTTATCTGCATTTTTTTTAATGTATGTGTAAGGTTTTTAAATTTGTTTCTATGTTGTTATTTTTTATAAAAAAAAATCAATTTTCAATGAAATCTTAATAAAAAATCTACTCATTTACAAAATTTAAAATCTTACTAGAAAAAAGAAAATTATGATAAATGTTTTTTAATTACAAAAAAATGATTTTTGTGTTCTATTATATAAAAGTAAACAAATTTATTTACATTAGACTACAGATATTTAAGACAGTTGGGGTTATTTTATAATATTGATATAAATTATAGTATTTTGTATCAAAACATCATTAGAGATAAAAGTATAAGTTTTTGTTTTAAGAAACTAAATTTTATTAAAACCAAATATTAGAACCCGTTTTTTAAAATAATAAATAAGCTATACGCACAAAATTAAAGATTTTAGTAAATTAAATTTTTATAACACAACTTTTATTTTTGAGGATTTAACTGCATATTAAATAATGAAAAATTCAAAAAAATTAACTATTAGCAAAATCTGAAAAAACAATCAGAAGGATATAGTTGATTAAAGAAGGATTTCTAAATTTGATGTAAAATGGATTTAATTCTTTCAAAAAAGCAAATGATATAAACACATTAGCCTTATTCTATTTAGATTAGCATATACCTATTAAATAAATTTAAAGTCTGGTTGTTTATCGATTTAGATTGTAATCAAAAGAAAGAATGAAAATTTAAAAATCGTTTATAAAAGTAAAAAGGGGAATGTTTTTTGCTAAATTTTATTTAACGCGTTGAAAAGTATATTTTCCATCATTTTTTAGTATTCTTACTGGTTCAACTTGTAATTTATTATGTATTTTTTTGCAATTTCATTGCCAAACAATCACGTAAAATTTTTATCAAAAAATTTTAATGCCATTATGTGTTTATAGTAATTATTTTAAACGACCTTTTGATTTCGTATGCATGTAATATGGAAAAAATTTATTTAACCAGATGTATTCATTTTTATAAAATATTTAAACTTAATGATCTATAACCGTAAGTTTATCTTTAAAACAAAATAGTATTCTTCTTTAAAATTAAGAAAAATTTAGTGCTAATATTAAAACAATTATAAAATTTTTTTATGACCATTGTTATAAGAAATCTTGTAAATAACCTTTGTTCTTCAGAAAGATTTTTTATTTTTTTAGATTTTAAATAGCATATTTTTACTGTTTTATTATAAAAAAGGACTTTAAAAAAGTTTTTGTGCTATTTGTCAAATTTATATATAAGCCAAAACAGTTGTATCAGATTTATTCTAATAAATAAAATAATCACAGATTTCAATTGTAGAAATTTTGAATTATAAATCTAATATTGCTAAATTTCTTTAACACCCCCACAAAAAAAACATATAGATTCTTTTTATATGTATAAACTATGAAAACATTCTATTAATAAAAGCCATTTTAAACTAAAAGTAATTGTCAATAAAATTTTGTTAATTTTAATCATAAACTTTAAAGGGATGTTCTCGTCAAATGATTGTTTTAAATATATATGAACTCTTTTAAAGATTATTCAGGAAAATGAATATCTGATGTTGATCTTTGAAATCAACTTTTCTATTCAAGTATAGTAATCTGTATTTCAGATAAATAAAACAAAATCAAAAAAAATCATAGACAAAACGTAATAAATAGCCCAAGGAAATAAAAATGATTAGATATTTTTCTTTTATTACAAATTTATTAATAAATTAAAATATTATTATTAGCTCAAAAACCATATTTGCTTTGTTATATTTTTTTAATTTTTAGATTTATTATATAAAAATATACATTTTCAATTAACAATTCTAACATTTTTATAAATTTAAAAAAGTAAATTTTTAAAAATTTATAAGTTTTTTAAGTAATTCAAAAATTAATTTTTACGTTTAAATCATATTAATGTCTAGTAAGATATAAAAAAATAATTAAATGATTTTGAAAATTCAAAAATCCTTCAAAAATATTTATTTCAATGTGAAATCAAAATAATAGCCTCCAAAACATTATGGTTTATTTTCAAATTTAATACTTCAGAGAGGTAGATATAAACATACCTTTATAGATATTTGCATTATCAACATAATAATCCATTTATAACAAAGTTTGTTTTTTACTCTAAATTTGTTGTGGTCTTTTTATTACTTAATGTTTTGTGCGTTAAAAAATATTGATTTTTACAAAATGTAAATCAATGCCATTGTATTAAAAATTTTTGGTACACTCTAATTTTCTATTTTGTAAAAACATAAATTTATATAGTAAATGTATATAATTTTATTTTTCTAAATAAAAATGTTCTTGTATAAGATTACTAAACGAGTTTCGTAAAGTAATTTCGTAAAAACCTTTTGTCTGGTGTGTATAACGATGATAAATAAATTTAGAAAAAAAGTATTAAAAATTGAATATTTTTAATACTTTAACTTTACAGATGAAAATCCGATTATAAAGATAAACTAAAAAACAGCTCTAATAAAACATGCGATACACTTTTTGCGTTTTGATTATTAAGTGAAATTTACAAACGACTGAAACATAAAATAGAAAAATATATAGTATCATTTTTACTCTTTAAAATCGAAAAACCGTTATTTTTCATTTAAATTTACTAAAAGAACTTTTATTTGTTTTAGAGTTAAATTATTTTGTCTATATAAAAACGCAAATATTAAATATTCTAAATTCTACTAGTCTGTTTTGTATTCTATAACATTTTTAAAAAATGTTTTTGTTAAGGATTTCTTACAAACTAAGTTTTAAGTTAATATATAGTATTTTTTATACAATTTTATATTTCTAATTTTCATTAGTTTAAGTTGTTAAAATGGCGTACTAAGTTTTAATTAAGAAAAACTACTATATCATAGTATAAAAACTATTGTTTTTACGAACTAAAAAATAGACATCGTGTACAACATAAATTTTTTCTTAAAAATTAAATCTATCGACTTATGTATAATTTTTTTGAAAACATGTATAATTCTTATAGTTTGTATATTCTAAAAACTTATAAATAATTTAGAAAAATATATTTTTTTTAGAAAAATACTATCTTCAAATCATGTAACTCCTTTATATAATTTATTAGCATTAGAAGTGATTATAGAATAAACAAAAATGTATTTTAACAAGATATAATACATTTCTAAGAATTTAAAAATCTAAAAAGAAGTAAATGATTTAGAGAAATACATTTCTACACAATTAAAACAAAAACTTTGATTTAGTACGAATCTAAGTCGTTATTACAATTATAAAACATATCTTAATTTGTGTAAATTAAACATTTTAAGAGTATATTTTATGATATTTTGCCTCTAAAACTGAAACGCTTTGAATTACTTCTTTGCAAAATTCAAAAGCGTATAATATAATACCTTTTCTTTGTTGTCAAATTTAAATTTTTTATTCAAATGAGATATAAATTTAAAAATCAATCCCTATAGGTAGTCTTATTGTGATCTTCAGAAAAAAGTTTTTAAATATAATATTTGCAAGGTATATATATCAAGAATAATTCAGATATAACACTTTGTTCAAAAGAGATAAAAATATAAAAAATATAACAACTCTCGTACAAAAATAACAAATAATAAAAATCTTTGCATATGTAAAACAGAGTGTAATTAAAACAATTGATATATTTTTAAATGAATAATTACTATTAGAACCACAAAAATTTTATTATTAAGTGCATTTTATTCAGATATTATAAATAAATTCAAAGTTTTTTTTGCTATATTTAAAAGAAATCACGAATTAATTTGACCTAGTGTCCATAAATTTTAAGTTTCAGCTAAATCATTTAAAAAACAACGTATTTATTAAGAAAATAAGTTAAACAAATGCATTTAGAAAAGAATAAATTACACAAAGAGGATTACATAGTTTTTATTAGTGAAAAAATATTTTTTATTTAAAAATCTGAGTAAATTTTATAAATTTACATTTTACAAGGTGATAATAGAATTTTTTCAGAGTTTAGAATTATAAAAAAATAAAAATTTTGTAAAAGCATCTAAAATACGTTAAATACTTGTAATTTTAGGAGGGTTACAAAAGAATAAAAATAGAAAAATGATTTTTGTTACGTAAAAAAATTAATTAATGTGTTTTATATCTAAAAAATGTAAATTGTTTTTTTAGATGCAAATTGAGATAGATTTAATTGCGAATAAAATAAATTTTAAAAAAAAAAGTAAAAAAATATATTGTAATTATAATGAAAAATACTTAAAAGCAAAGATAACTTAGAAAAAATTTGTGGTGAAGGCATTGTTCAAGATAACGACATAACAAAAAATACAAATATTAGTTGATACAAAATGCCAATGGTAAAACATTATAAAGGTGATATAAAAAAATGTACTTTTAAATTTAAAACGAGTGTTAAAACAGAATAAAGTTACTTTTTTTATTGCCCAGGAATAGTAAATCTATACAAAGGTCATTTTGTTATACCATGTATATATAGTATAATACTAGTGAAAGAAACATACAAAAAGATGTGTTTTTACATAATTAGAAAGCTTAAGATATTGCCGGCTCTTTACCCATTAAACATATTACTGTGTCTTCTATTGATAGTCTAAGTCTACCCTACCCTGCAGGCTTATGTTACGAAACCATAAAAATAGTTTATACACATAAATAAGAAAAGTAACAGAAAATTACTTATAATTCTGTAAAAAAATATCAGAATATCAGAGTTTAATCAAAATGGCAAGATTATATTTCCGAAGACTTTATGAAATCACTTGTATCAATAGATAAATAAAAAATTTTTCTAAAATATAATGAAAACAAAAAATTAAGATCAAAAAAAATTGTCAATTGTATTTGATAAATCAAATTTGAATATTAAATGTTAAATTAAAAAAAGTGTCCAAAATGATTTTAGTTTAAAGTTTTACTTCGAGTATAAACCCATCAATTTAGCGTTAGTGGTTTAGATATGACATTTATACACAAGTGCCGTTTTTATAAGAGTGAATGTTATAAGACCTTTAAATATAATGTATCGGCACTATGAATTTTCTATATTTGTGGAGTTAAAACTAATAAGAATATTTATTTTTTTGACTTCTATATAAAAATCAAATCAATAAGTAAATAATAATGATTACTAAAATAACGAGCTAAAACAGTTAAATTAAAATAATGGTTTATTGTAATGTAAAAGTTTTCAAAAAAGATGTACCAAATCAAAAAATAATTCATACTGGACTTGTTTATTTTTAATTTTTATAAATTTTTTTGTGTATATAAAATGAAAAAAGAAAAATTCTAAATTGCTATAAGCATCATGTTTAAAATATGTTTAAAATGATTTTTTTTACTATTATATTATAGTTATAAAGGACGATTAATAAATAAATTATATATAATATTTTTTGTAGATTGTGTAAATATATATAATATATTAATTTTAGTAATATAACTGAATGATAGCATTTTGGGCTATATATTTTTGTTGACAGTCTAATTTTATTTACTTCAGTAGAAAATAAATAAAAATTTTAATTTTAATATTTTAAATATAAAAAATTGCTGTGGCAGAGTAAAAATCATTTCAAAATACCCATTTTCTCTAAGTAAACAAAAAACCAGATTAAAAAATATTTATCATGCAAACAAAATAATTTTTTATCTATATTCAATTTAAAAATTTATTATAGATTTTTCTTAAAGTTTTAATAAAAACTTAATACCTAAAAATAATATCATAGTTTATCATATTTATATATGTTATTCTATAATTTTCTGTTTAAGTCTAATAATAGTTTAAAAAGAAAATGAAATCAATAAAATGAAAGTTATTTTATCCTTTTTTGTCTAAAAATATTAATTGTGTACAATAGCTATCAGATTTATACATATATTTTTATAAAAATACAAAATTTTATTCATATTACACGTGGTGCATAAATTTTTTATGACTATAACAAAGTAAAGACAGAATCTGATGTATAGTAAAACCAACAAAAACACACTACAATCAAATATAGATCGAAAGCTAAAAAAAACCAGCTATAAAAATTATACTTGTAATCACCAATTAAACTTATTTTTAGCTTATATAAAAAAATTTTTTTTGAAATTATTAAGCATAATATATGGGTTTTCAAATAAACTATCTTGTGATCATTTTATATATCAAAAAAACGTTTTAAGTGTAAATGTTTTTTATCATTAAAAAAACAAAACCTGAAATATTTCTACCAAAAGAATATTCTAAAATCGATTAGAATAAAATAATTTAGAAAAATTATTTGAATATAAAGAATAAGACAAGCTAAATACAAAAATGGATTAAAGAAATCAAGCTTAGAATTAAGATTTAGAATATATGTGATAACTTTATTTATCTGTGTTTTTATATTGTTTTAAAAATGTGTAAAAAAATAAATTAAGAAAAAAATTTTTTCGGCTAAAATAAACAACAATATTGCAAAATATTACCATTAACTTTAATATTTCATCAAATAAACGTTTTTGCTTGCATTTTGTAAATATTTGATGATATTTCCCTATATATTAAGAAATAAACTCACAAAATTAAAAATATTAAAAGTTCAGACTTTATTGCTTATTTTTAATATTTTATAAAGGGTTTTGCAATTATTAAAAAATATATTTTTATTATAGTAATGACTTAAAAATACATTTTAAACAGATGCTAAAATATTTAATACTCGTATATTAGAAAAAAAATAGAATGTATTTAGTAGCTTTAATGCTATATAAAAAAACTTTTAAAAACATGCAAAATATTTGTAAATTTTTTAAACTATTATATCATGAAAATATTTGTACTTATAAATCTTTTTTATTTTTTAAACAAAAAAAACTTTGTATTTTATTTATAAGCATTCATATATTACCGTATAAAACATCACGTCAAAAAACAAAAAGGTTAATAATGAAAGGTAAATCTTTTGTTTAAAAATGAAAAAATACTTAATTAAAGTATTGTTAGATGAGTAGAATTTTATCACTTTGTTTTTGTTATTGGTTATTGTTTTAATATAAACGATTTATTTTTTATTTATAATTTTTGTAATAAGAAAAAATAAAAAGCATTGGTTAAAATAAAAAACTTTATTAAGCCCAGGAATGGCATTTAAACCAATATAATTTGTTTTATATTTAAATATATAAGTAATTTTATAAATTTATTATAAACAATAATAATTTTTGTTTTTTATTATCTTGTTCAGTAGTAAAGTCAAAAACTATCTTTATGATTTTACTAATTAAACTTTATTTAAAAAAGGTTCTATATGACCCATATAAGTTTTAATGGTTCTTTTTATTGATGTTTTAAAGTTTTATATATCTGTAGAATCATAATAAAAATTTTATTTAGTAATTTTGTACCAATATAAAATTTTTAAGATATAAACAAAGCTAAAAGATCAAATAATTCTTCTAGCCGAAAATTCCAAAACAATTGAACCTAAACATTGATAGAATGAAAGGTGGTTTTTAGCAATTAAGACTTCTTTTATTTTGAGCTATATGCTATGATATAGAAACATATTGTACCATGTTTTCTTTAAAAATATAAATATTTTATATATAAAGAAAAAAAAAGATCTTATTAAAGATTATATTCATGGGCAACAAAAAAATGTTCAAAAATATCATTCAAGACATAATAAATCAATTTTTTTTTCATCTTAGCAAAATGGCTTTTCCCGGAAAAAATAAAATTAATGGACATTTAATTGATTTATACATTATTAAATTATTTTCGAGTTAAATTGTTTTTTCTAAAATTACTTTCTTCATAGATATTGTCTAAATACTTTAAAACATTAACAATGATTACTAATCGAAATGTAAATTCTTTGAAAGAAATAACCCAAAGCAAATATAAAGAGGCGTAGACAACATTTTTTGGAAATTATATCAAAAATAAACACTTATATAAGTATTAAAAACTATAATATTTAACTTTACAAAAGTTGCTAAATTTATATGTTATAGTGACTTTTTAATAAACAAAATAAAAAATTTTAAAAGTAATATATAATGTAGATCTAAAACGAAAAATATTAACAATTTTTATTTCCATCATATTCAATATATTTATTTTCCCAATTTAACATTATAGTTGCATTTAATGTATACCTAAAATATTTTTTATCTAACATATTAGTGTATATTTATATAAAAAAATTAGTAGATTTACCATACATGATATAAACAATTACATCTCGAGTACTTAAAACGACTATAAAAACAAATATGGTTTTAAAAGATTCTTAAAATTTATTTAAATTCGAAAAACATAACGATTCAAGAAGTATGGTTATTTTACTTGTGCTTTGTACTATGTTAAATATCTTTACGATTTTAGTTTTTTATTTTTTAAAGATCAGGCCAATTTCAAGTTAATTTAAATAAAAATTCGTCTTTTTTCTTATTTAAATCTTATTATTTAGCAAATAGCATAATGCTTTTTATCACTATCTATTTTTATTAATATAAAAATATAAAAAGTTTTAAAAATTCAATATTTGTCATATTAAATTTTAAAATATAAAAAAATTTATTAAATGAATTTCATTCGTTCTAGTCTTTATTTTATTTTTTTGATTTGTTCATCTACTATTTTACAGATTTATATTTAAACAAGAAAAAAAACAAAGCACGATTAAGTAAATATTTAGCTATGCTTTATGCATTATTGTTCTGAAAAAGCTGTTGTTAAAATATTTACATATATGATAAAGGTTATCTTGATAAAATAATTTTAAATTTAGTAAAATCTAGATTTTGATAAATATAAATCAAGAAAAATAAAATATCAAGGATTGCAAATTTATCTTATTTTTAGAAAACAAAGGTTTGTTTAAAATAAAGTTTAGATTATGAAACGATTTTAAAATTTATCCTGTTTAATATCATAAAATCCTATTTTTAAGTTTTTATTTTAATATTTTTATTCTTTTCTTACAAAACTAATTAGGCTTTTTTCACAAAAACTTTACAACAAAAGTAAAACAAAAAATTGCTTTTTTATTTATACCTATTACTTTTATATTTGAGGTTAAAATATAATTAATTTATTATACAGCAAACATTTATAATCATAAGAAATATACAAATATTTTATCTAATTATTCATTATTTAAAAAATATTTTTGATTTAAAAAATCAACACCTCCAAATTCTAAAAATTATTGTTGGTTTTTCATAAATTTATTTAATTGTTTAAATATTTTTTCTCAAGATTAATTTTTATAGCTGATATGTTATTTAAAAAATGATAGTTTTCATTTGTTCTTAAATTTTTACAAAGTTAAACATCCGAAATGCATTCTAAATCATTAAACCCTTAAAAAAATATGCAAAAATTAAAAACAACATCAAATTTAAATTTTAGTGTGCCTTTAAGCATAAACATGTATATTAAGATTTAATTAAGTAAAAAAAAGCCAATAGCTTCAATTTTATATTTAAAAAAACAAAAAACAATGCAAAGAGTTACATTTAACAACAACAAAGTTTTATTTATTATTCTTTGATTTTTATCGTAGAATTTATTAGAATTTAATCTACTAGATTCAACTATTTTTAATTTTTGTAAATAAAAATTTTAAATTAAATTTGAAATTTTTATTTTATGAATAAATCATTTGTTTATTGCTTACTTTTTAGACACACTATCAAGAATAAAGATAAGACTCAGTTTATTTAGCTGAACACTACTTATTCGATTTATATCTATAATTATTAAATTTAAATCACCGTTATTTGTTTCTATAAAACGGTAAAATAAAGAAAATTATTTTTCAAGAAAAGTTGTAATTAACAATGATGATATGCAATAGAAAAGTTAAATTTATTATGTCTCATATTTTTTTACTTAAATTAAAAAAGTTAGAAAAATTACAACCGGATTGATAAATATAAATATATGGTTTTATTTTAAATGTATAAAAGTACCTAGACGTCCTTCATAATAAAAAAAAAAGAAAAATTATATGCTTAAATGGGGGTTTTTAAAATAAAATATTTTTAAACAATGATACAGATTATATTTTTGAATGCAAATTATAATTTAGGTAGTTTTTGATTAAAAACTGTTTAAAAATATAACATAATAAACATTTAAATATAAAATTTTTATTACGATTAATATAGTAACTTTAATTGAAAGATAATGTGTGTTTTTTAATTTAGAGGCAGTATTATTATCAATATTCCTCTTAATAGATCCAACCCCTATCAAGGATGTTTTAGGTCACAAATAAAATATTTTTTGAAAAGTTATATCTATTGTCTTAAACAGAAGTAGCAATCTTTCCATATTGATTTTACATTCAGATTTCAATCTAAAATTTTAAAAGCAGTAAAAATATTTGATTTATAAAAATGTTATATAAATAAATATTTTTTAAAAAAACCGAAGACAGCAGACCATTAAAGTATATGATTTGCAGTTTATAAGCTTAATTTGCAGATAATAAAACATCAGGTCAGGACATAACTAAAGATTTGTTGCCTTCCTAAAGAAAATTTTTGTCTTAATAAATAATATAAATTCGAGATATAATTTATTCTTGTGTAGTTTTTTTAAAAACTAAAATGCTGTTTTAGGTTATATATTTAAGCTTAGACATGTATGAATTAAACAAAAACTGTTATACGAATAAGTTTTATTTTTTCAAATTTTTTATTTCTTGCATTACTAAGTGATTATTAAAAATTTAAATTTTATATTTCTTTAAAAAAAGATTATATTGAAAAACAGTTCATTTTTAAATAAGATGGAACATACAAAAGCATTAGTTAACAGAGAGATTTCAGTATGCTCATGAATGTTTGATTGTTTTACTAAAAATCACAAGCAGAAGTCAATTAATGGCTTTTTAGTTTGTCATAAAAATACTATAAAATAAATAACTACCACCTAAAAAACATTCTAATTATTTAGAAAGTAATACTTGTATATAAGAGAAATATAGTTAGAAATTAAACAAGTAAGTTATGAGTAAAATACCGTAGTAAAAACATAAATTATAAAATTTATTAAGTTTTTAATTATGAATTAAAAAAACGAGTCATAAATAAAAAAAACCTTTCATTTAATATATATTTTATTATAAATTTAAATCTAATTTATAGGAAAAAAACAAAGTTAAAGCTTAGTAACTTCAACTTTAGAAAATTTACATTATTTTTTTGAAAATATTTAACCCTAATAGCAAACAAATCTACTGCTCATCTAAATTAATATTTAAACTAAGATGTTTTATTATTATTTTAAGGAAAGTCATTATGAATTAATTTTATATATATAATTTTGCAAATTTGACATTTGTATTGAGATATTGAAAGGTTTTGTTTTCAAAAGCATTTAAACCTCAAAACCTTGCATATTTAAATGGAAATCTTAATTTTAAAACTGGAAAAATAATTTAAGGCAAAGAAGATTTTAAAAATTCTATTGTAAATGTTATAAAGACGCAAAAGACATAAAAAAAGATGGTCGTTTTAGTAATATTCGGTTAATTTTTTTATAATTTATAAAATAAATACATGTAAATGAAATCCACATTTCAGTTTAATTAAATTGAAGTAATGTGCGAGAAAATTTGCAAAACAAATAAAATGCTTTTTATAGCTAGTTTTTAGTAGTGCTATTAATACAAATTTTATACAAGTTGAAAATTTTATGAGTTATCTACAGTTTTTTAAAAATTTACTTTGCATATATACCAACGATTAATTTGTTTTATAGGTTTTTTTGTTTTATTTACTTTCATTAAAAAACTAGACTGTAATATTTTTTCATTTTAGTGAAATATACTGCCTTGCGCACTTGTATAATAAGATATTGCCACTTACATGATCAAATCAACCAAATATTTAGTCTTTTAATATTAATTTAATTTTTATTATATAAACGTAGTTATTTTCGTCTTTTAGAAAACACATTTACGTCTGCAAAAGTAGATTTGATTGAAAAATTTTGTACAAATATTTACATTAACGATCTATGCTGTATTTGTCTATTATTTAATGATAGAGTTAGGAGTTGATTTTGATTTATCAATTTAAATATTTTCTGTTGCAATTTTTGAATTATATCCGTACGATTTTAAAAAATTTTAAACTATTTTACAATGTATTATAAAGTTTTTGATATACGAAAGGTAATGTATATGCTAATTAATGTGGTTTTTTATCTTTAGTATTTTATACCTAAATTGCAATAGTTTATTTTTATACCTAAATATTTATTGAAATGAATAATAAGATTAATATATTTTCTGAAGAAGTTCATATAACCATCGTAATGTTTCTGAAACTGTATTTATTAGTTATGAATATTTTTTAATATTCCTAGTTATGAGGGTTGTTAACATCTTTGAAGAAGATTTGCGTTTTGCTATTTTTTTTATTTTAAATATCGTAAAATGACTGATATTTTATTTTGAAAAATATTTAATAAAAAAGGCAAATAAAGTTACAGGCTTCATTACTTCTTTAAGAGTTTTTAAAAAGTTATTGTTAAATTTTTTTAGATATTTTAAAAATTTATTTGCAATAAATTTAAAAAATATATATATTTAGTGCTATCAAAAACATTACATATCCATGTTAATTTTTAATACGTTGAATCAAAATAAAATTTGTATAAAAGAAATTACATACTGATACAACGTCATATCTGAAAAAATAAATTTTTTATTTTTTTAATTGAATATAAACAATAACATTATTTGATATTTGTTTTAAATGCTTTTCGACAAGGTTTCAAGTTAAAAAATGTAATTGAACAATTTTGAAACCAAAAAAATATATAAACAAAATTCTAGCATAAACATGCTATCAATATTTATCTTATCAATAAATGCTTTAGAAAAGGATAAAAGAAAAGATAAACTATTAGGAGTAGATTCAAAGAAACTATTGTCAACTGATGATGATAACTATATGAATCGATCTATGTCAGACAACGATGAAAATGTTCCAAGTTATAACATATTTGCAAAAAAAGAAAAACAAAGAGAAGATAAAGTTGAAGACTTGAAAAGGAAAAAATTTAAAGATTTCCAAAGGTCATTAGAAAAAGAAAAGGAGAAGAGAAAAGACCTAAGTTCAAAAGATGCACTGATGACTGGTCAATCTTCTTACCACGCACCTTTATCAAGTGTTTTGATGAAAGGAGAAGATGAAACAAATAAAAACAAAGACAACGATGATATAAAAACATTTATGAAGAATAACGACGAGATTTCTAATCTTCTCACAAAAATGTTAACTATTTTAAAAGATAATAAAGAAATCTTAAATAACAGTCTCAATTCAAAAAAGAAGTTAGAGAACAATGATAAAAATGACAAAAACAATAAACCAAGAGATCTTATTGATTTTAAAGTTATTGAAGTCGAAAATTTAGAAAAAGGAAGAAATTAAAGAATAAAAGTATGATTTAAAAANNCTATCTTTTTTATTTTAACATAAAATCACATAAAATTTTATATAGAAAAAAGGTAGATTTATTCTAGAAACTATAAAAAATATTTTTAAAATATTTGTACATTTGTTATAATTTATTTCTTTTTGAATTTTTAATATCTAAAATTCTAGAAATATAAACCACATAAAAATATCTAGATTTTAAATAAATACTAAAAATTCTCGTGATTTGCAGCATGCGAATAAAAAGGTTTTTCTTATTGCGATATCTATATATAATAAAATATTATAGGATTTTAGAATTCTATTTGACAAAAAAAAATGATATGTTCAAATATTAATCTCAAAAGATCTTGAAACAATTCAAGTGTTAGAATGAAGTATAACATCTTGTTTCACAAAAAAGTAAAAAACAAATATTTTACTTGATGAAAATGTTTAAAAATGTAGACAAAAATATTGAATTGGAAACAAAAATTGAAATTTTCTTTTCCATAAATACAAATACATTTTTACCAAGATGTTTAAAAGCAGAAATTAAGGACATGTTAACTGTAACGTCAAACCTAGAAAGAATAGAAATAGTGGAATTAAATAATAATAAATTAATAGTTAAGTTACATGGAAAGAAAATTGCTGACATAAATTTCTTTTTAGATTTTAAACATGTTATGGTTGAAGTTCCAGTAATATTATATGATATTAAGAACTATTTGTTTAGAACCTTAAAAACTAATATAAAGGATGTTCTTGTAGCAATACAAATATGTGATAGTGTTTTTGTACATTTATATGGAAGATGCGAGATGGTAGATGTTGCTAGATTAGAGGTATATAAAATAATTTGTGACTTTTTAAAAATAAAATACATTGAAGTAGAAAAAAGAAACATCACTTTCATCTATGAAAGCGGGTTGTTTCCAATTTATGATAATTTAGTGAACACAAAAAAGGCATTACTTGTTTTAATGCATGAAAATGAATCCTCAATCGAATCCTTTTCATTAGAAAAATACAAGAATCAATCTTATTTATTGAATGACTATTCTGACAAAATATATAAAGAAGAATATCATTTTAATTTTTTATCTTTTAAATATTGTTTATATTATTTTAGGAATGAAATTGATGATATTTTATCGTTTAACAAGTGCAAATTAACCTTTAGTGAAAATAAAAAGGTTATATTAATGGGCAACAACCAACTTCAATTTAAATCTTGTTTAAGAGAAATATGTAATATATATTTTAATGTATTTTACTGTGAAATTGTTTTCGAACCACCATTAGTAGATAATATATTTATATTTAAAACTGAAAACAAATACATTCTTATAGGATCTTATGAAAAAATCATAGAGATTTTATGTTTAGATAAATCAATATCTAAAATAAGTTTTTGTGCAAATAAAGACTATGAAGAAATATTTAAAAACCCAAAAGGTCAAAGTAAGTTGCAGAAAATTTTAAAAGAAACCGGCGTAAGCATAAAGACTAGCGTAAAGGATGAATGGATAGAATTTGAAATCTCGGGATTATCAAAAAAGTTAATAAAAACACTCTATCTGTTAAATCAAGAAAAGCCGATGGAGATAAACTTTTTTGTGCAAGAAAAGGAACACAAGAAGCTTATTGGATATGGGGGTAAAAATATACAAAAATATATGAAGAAGCACAGTGTTTATATAAAATTTATGAACGAACCTGAAAGAATCAGCCTTGGATATACAGGAAATGTCATAATAAAAACTCCGCTTCGTAATGCCAACAGCTTAATAAAAATGAAGGATGAAATATTGGGAGCTACCAGCGATAAAAACGAACCCAATATTATCCCGATCATGGATTTATATTGTTTAAGATGCAAAAACTATAAAACTCTAAATGATTATATAGTTTTATTTAATGGTAATGATACAATACAATATTATGAACCTGATTATAAAGGCTATGGGTTGAACAAGATTTTAGAGAACAATGAAAATGTATTATTAAAAATATCGGGAAGTGATAAAGTATTCATTAAAACCTGGAATAGGTATGATATGAAATTGGTTACAATTGACGATTGGATCCAGCCACGAGAAGAAACAAAGAAGAATGTACAAGAAGATTTTTATGTTGACGATCTGTCATTTACTAAAGAAAACGAATTGTTTGGTAAAAACATTGAAGAGCTATTTCAAAAATACGACTTGGAAGATTAAATTTTTGCGTGTGTACTCTTTTACTTATAAATTAAAAATTTTATATAAAAATAATTTTTTAACTAATGCTTAAAGCTTATTTGTTACACTACGTTAAAAATCATTAAAAAAATGAATTTTGTAAATTATATACGAATAAAAACAAAACAGAATGTATTAATGCTAATTTCATGTTTATATAACCTTACCCGTTATTTGATTCTTTTATTTAACAAAACTACGGATTTTTAAGTGGCAAATAAAATTATATGGAATTTTAATGATTTATACAAATTAATTAGTTGTAAAATCCGATTTTAATTCTAAAACAAAATGCAAAAAACTTATTTATATATAGATTTGCAAAAATACAAATTAAAGCAATTATAAATAAATAGACACGATCTAAATCTAAATAAACATAATAAATCAGATTTATCATATAATCTATTATATATTTAAATTTGGTAATAGAATACAGTCGACGTTATCGATTTTGATTAGCATTATAAGAATATGTAGATATTATAATTTTAGTTATTCTTTTAACTAAAAATACAGAATTGTTAGAAATTATATTTAACATTTACGTATTATGTATCATTCTAAATTTTACAATTCTAATTTTTCAAAATACAAAATTATGCAAATCTGAATTTTTTAAATTATGGACACAGAGAATCCAAATATTTAGACTTTGCCACAAGGTTTTGTAAATTTTAGAGTTTTTTAACACTATTTCGCATATTTTAAATTATTATATATATAAATTTATACCTTTTTAAAAAGCTTGATGTTTTAAACACAAAATTTAAATATTCAACCAAGATATTGTAAATTTTTTTCTAGTTATTTAAATTATTTTATATTTTTAAAAACAAATGAATAAAAATTGACACAAATCAGATTTAATATATTTTTAGAGATTTGAAAAAATGTTATATATAGAAATAAAAATTAAAAATTCTGATTATAATATTTTGAAATTTTGTATAACAGAATTTACCGTAATTTCATAATAATGGTTGTATAGAATTATTTTTTACTAAAAAAGATAAAATGATTATATTGGAATTTAAAGTCCACGAAGTTGGGTTTAAAGGCTAAAGACTCACAGTATCTTGTGCTAATATAATAACGTAACAACATATTTTACTGTATGATTCTTGTAAGTAGGGATTTATATTTTATAAAAAAGTTATGGCAAAAGATTTTCGTATTGGTTTCTAATCTTTGGGTATCAAAAAAATGAAATTTTTTTGAATAACATATCTCAGTAATTTTATAATTTTTTTTTATATAGAGCCAAGTTTTAGGATCAACGAGGAAATTTACAACACACTGTATAAAATTTTACCGCCTAATCTTGATAAAAATAAAAATTATAAAAATAATAAAGAATAAAAATTAGATTTTGAGAAATTTTAAATTATTTTAAGCTGCTTTTGACTACACATCAAATAGAAAATGCAATATTTTTCTTAATAAAACAGAATGATTACTTTCTAAATAAAAATTTTAAGAGAGGTAAGGTGTTATACCCATGATAGATATTTTATACCGAAAAGCTAAATAGAAGCAATAATGGTTATTTGAAGAGATGTATTCAAAAAAGATGCCCAACCTAAATAATAATTTTTTTTAAAAAATCACTTATTTAAAATTTTAATTTAGAATTTCAACTTATTTTTTTTAATTTTAAAAGAGCTTTCATGCAAGCAGTTAGATACGTATATGCCTAAAAATGTAAGTTAAAAATAAAATTACAAGAAAATTATGCAATAAAATGCAACTTCCCGATTTCATTGATAATAAGTTTACATGCTTTGTTTGAGTTGTCAGTTTGATAAAACTATGTTGTATTATAAATATAAGTCATATAAAATCCGTTTTATAAAAATGCGCTGATTATCTATGTATTTAAATATACAATGATGAAATCGAAAGAGCTTTTGCAGAAATTATTTAAGAAAAGGAAACCCCTCGTATCAATAATTGCAATCAAAGAATAAGAAATCGACTTCGATTGTTTGGACTGACGAGCATAAATATTATTACAATTTTTAAATTAAAACGTGCTAATCTGATAAGTTTTTAGAAAATATAAATTCTGTAATATTTAACTGGCATTAACATAGTAGCCATAGGGTCGTTTAATAATACTTAAAAATTACAAACCAAAAAACTAAAAGTTAAGATTATTTACTGAGTTCTTATCCTTTTTTATATAAAAAATAAACTTATTTAAATAAATACCAAATCTAATAAAGATTAAATTCATATTGAGATTTTAAAAATTTTTTAGTTTCTTTTTGATTTTATAGTTTTAGTTATATAATTAATATTTTTTTAGGAATGAATAACTTATTATTATTTTCTCCTCAACATTTAGATAACTTAATTTAAATTGTATTAAATTTTTAGGTGGCAAATTTTCAGATTGTGTAAACTGAGGTGTAAATTTTTGTTTAAAATGAAAAAATATTATTTATAAACTTACAAATGAATTAATTCATTTAGTCCAATTTAGAAAAAAAAAGTAATATTTATTTTTTTTAATAATTCATTTAACTAATTATAAAATGGCAAAAATGACTGCAAACAGATATATTATTTATATTGAGTTTAAAAGTATCTTCTTTATTTAACTCCATAAAAATTAAGGGTATAAAATAATAATTATAAATACTACATCGATACCCCTTCGCTTAGTTTTGTTGTATTAAGTTTTAAGTGTTTTTTGCTGACCCTTAATTTTGAATTAATACTCTCAGCAAGATAAGAATCATCATTAACTTTTTGTTTAATAACATATCCCGGAATCCAATTGTTTTTTAATTTCTTTTCCATCTGTCTTCTGTATACTAGAACTTTATCGATGATTTTAAATTATTAAAAAATTGCTTCTTTCTTCTTTCAATATGTTTTTTTGCATAAATTGCAAAATATTTGTCTCTTTTTTTCACTATTTCATCCCTAGATAGCATATTTGGAGCTAATCCATGTTTACAATCAATAGGAAGTATTGGTAAATGTAGCTTATTAAGTACAAAAGGAGACATTGATATGCTTCTATTATAAGAGTAATTATAAGCAGAAACAGCATCGTCCAGGACTGAATCCTATTCGCTTTTGCCAAAGTCACATAATTTTTTTATTTTATTAAGCAGTGTTTGGTTTGCTCTTTCGACTGCCCCGACCGAAAAATGATTTCCTAAAGAATTAAATGGCCATTCACAATTAGAATCCTTTTCAAGCGATCTAACTTCTTTGTTTGAGAATTCCAATCCGTTGTCGAAGACAATAAATTCAGGTATTCCATGTTTTTCGTAAACAATCTTGTAAAGTGCATCACTTTTCCTTTTAGAATTCTTTTCTTTGATTGCGATTACCTCACGCCACTTTGTATAATGGTCTATTGCACAAGTATATATTTATTATTGTTCCTCGTTTTGTATAGATATCTTATGAGATCTACTTGCCACATTTCATTTCTTTGTGAGGTATTAATTATCTTGTTTTTAGTATTAATTTGTTCATATCCAGACTTTAAATATATATCACACTTCTTTATGTAATATTTTATGTCATTGTATAATCCTTCCAAGAGTACTTTCCTTTTAAGTTGTAATACATATTTAATTTTGATCCATATCCTAAAGTAAAATGATAATGTTTTAAAATATCGTGCTTTGCTTCTTAATCATTTATAATTTTCTTTTTAATTATGTTATTTATGGAATCAATATTGTTGATTCCGCTTAAACAGTCGGCTTGATTATCTGCGCCTAGTATGTATTTTATTCTAAATTCATAGTCTTGAGGTTTAAGTGACCATCTAAATATTTTTTCATTCAAATTTTTAGATTCTTTTATTTAATTTAGTGCGTTATGGTCTGTTATAAGCAGGAATTGTTTGCCTAATAAATATTGTTTAAAATGCTCTGTGGACTTTTTAATAGCTAATAAATCCTTATCGGCAATGCTATAATTTTTTTGACAATTGCTTAAACATTTGCTTAGCAAGAAATAACTACTTCCTTACCTTCGTCATTTTTCTGAGATAGTACTGCTTCGATTGCAATATTAGAGGCACCAGTAGTTAATATAAATTCTTTTCTTAAAACTAGCTGTATTTTGATCATTTCTTTTTGACTTTCATTTTTAATATTTCTAAATTGCTTTAAGCTATTTTCGTTCCAATTTATGATAGCTGTGCTATTTGATTTTTTATTTTTTAAATGTTCATATAACAAATGTGTTTTCTGCTAAAATTTTTAATAAATTTTTGGCATAGGTTTAAAAAACCTAAAATATCTCAATTCCTCTGCATTAACAGGTTTTGTATGCTCTGCATTGCCTCGACCTTCTACCATCTGGTTTAATTGAATTTTTTTTTATTTAGTATCCAAGTATTTAAGTTTTTTCTATCATAAACTTACATTTATCAAGGTTTATAAGTATGTTGGCCTCTGATAAAGCATTCAAGATGTTTTTTATATGTTGCAAGTGCTGTTATTTTGATTTAGAATGTATAATATATCATCAAAATAACAACAGACATACGAGGCACTGAGTTTTCCCAACACGATGTCCATAATCCTTTGAAATTTCGACGGTCCGTTACACAGACCGAGGGGCATTTTGTTAAATTCATACAGTCCATTTTTCCAAGAAAATGCTGTTTTTTTATTTCTTTTCTAATCTTATTTGAAAGTAACCTTTGGTGACATCCAAAGACGTAAATATTGTAGAGTTTCTTAATGAATTTAGTATGTAATAATTCTTGGTAAAGGGTATTGATCCTTTATTGTAACATTATTTAGTGGTCTATAATCAATCCACAATCTCAATGAGCCATAAGGTTTTTTTAAAGGTACTATTCTGCTTCGCCAAAGGCTTCTTGATTTCCTTATAATTCATGTATGTAATAGATTCTGAACTTCTTTGTCAATTTCTTGCTCCAAAAATAGTGGAATTTTGCCATTAGATTGTTTTATAGGAGTTTCCGATGTTGTTACAATAGTATGTTGACCTGTTTTGCAATAATTATGATGGTCTATATTGCATTTAAAAACAGATTTGTATTCGTTAATTAAGCTCTTAACATCTTCTTCGAGCTCTAATTTCGTCATGGTTGTTGTATTGCATTGATTACTTTTATTGTTCATATCTGTCCTATTGCTGTTTTTGTTGATGATTGAACGTAGTACTTCTAAGTTATTTAAGATAAAATCACTGCCTAAAATGACATATTCAGAACAATTTTTTGTGATAAAAAAATCATTATTAAACTTTTTATCATGTATTTTCAACCCAAAATTTTTACAAACTTCAGTAACTGTGAGTTCATCCCTACTTGCTGATATTATTTTTTTATTTGTGACGTTTGAAGAGGATTTAAAAATTTTTTGATTTATGATGCTAAATTCGGCTCCTGTATCCAACAAAGCAAGATGCTTATTATTATTTAAGCTTACATAAACATAAAAAGGATTTAAATTTTTGTGTCTTAAAAAACAAGAATAGATGTACTTAGTTTTATTTACTTTAAACAAATTATTATTCTGATTGTTGGTCCTATTTTTTCCATCAAAATTCTCGTTTTTAACAATGCCAAGATTCTTTAATTTTTTTATTAATAAACATTCATCAGTTGTGTAATTACAATAACCGTGTACAATACATTCCTCCCTTGTTTTTGAGTATTTGAATATCTTTTTACATTCTTTTCTTTTTAAAAAAAATTAATTTCAAATTCATTGTTATTTGATTAATTAAAATCAATATTATTTTTATTGATTAATTTCTGAGTTTTATCATTTGTGAAAAAAACCGAAATTAGTTCTTCTACGGTTTTGTAGATTTCTGTCCAGGTTTTTCCTTCTTTTTTGAGCTAGCACAGTGTTGCCCTTAACTCTTTAAGGATTTTGTTATTAGTATGTCACACAATGCTTCCGATGGTAAGTAGTTTTTATTGAATAAGTACGTAATTTTCTCCAATAAATCAAAATATTCTGCGATATTTGTAGGTTAAAATGAATAAATCTCTTTTAAAATTTGATCACATCTCTTTTTGAAGAAAATCGTATGCTCAGAGCCGATTTAAACTGTGTTATGTTAACATATGGATTGCATTGTATGTCGCTGATGCCCATAACAATGCGATTCTGTTTACGCAACAGATCATTAGTCTCAATGATTGTTCACGGGGATGTTTCCTGCACATGTTTTAAATTCAAAGTCTCTTATTCAAATGTTTACATCTTCGTCTTTGGTGCCTGTGAATAAGGAAATGAGCTTAGCTGCTGACGCCATATCGAGTTTAAAAGTATCTTCTTTATTTAACTCCATAATAATTAAGGGTATAAAATAATAATTATAAATACAACATCGACAATTTAGATTTATTAGTTACGTTGGTACTTGCTTTGTAGTTCACACAGTCGTTGATTGGTCAATTTTTTAGGTTAAAATTATTAAATATCAAAAAAAATAATATTTTATATAAATTAAACCATAACTAATATAATTTTCTGTAGTCATATATTTTTATTATTTCATTTAGAATTTAAAGAAATAACGTGTACTTACCAGATTGTTGCATATAATTTTTTTAAATAATTTTTATAAAGCTTTTTGTTGTGCCGGTTTCTTTTTTTTGCCCTCAAAAATGTATTTTTAGCTCTTTATTTTTTATTTTAAAAAGGATCAACAAAATTATATGAATATTTTTTTAATGGTTGTAAAAAATCATAATCGTACAGACAATTTTAGGCATGAAATTAATCACAAACAATTATGCTTTCTGGTCTGATATATTGTTGGATGATATGTAATAAAATTTTCATGTTTCTACTATCTATAGGAGTTAAAAAACCTTTTTATAAAGAAATCAATACCACAAATACATACTGTCTATCAAAAAATTTCACTACATTATACTTTATTTTTATATAGAAAGTCTCGCCGTTTGAAATTGTAATGCACGGACCAGCTAAATTTAAAAATTTTTATAAAATTGAACATACTTCCTCAAATCATTTTTTTAAATAGCAATGATTTTCTTCGTAATTCGCATTCTCTAAAAATATTTGAACTACGTTTTTTATAATCTAAAAAATAAATAATCCTTAAATTGTTTTAAGTAGCAAATTACTCTTTCAAAAAAATGAATCCTGACGTATGCTGACTTTGTTATAACATGGTCTATTGTAACCAATCTTACATCCTCATAACACTTTTTACTTTTCAGCAAATTCATTTCCAATCAACTTTTTGGGTTTTTCTTAAAAATTGGATAATCCCTATACTCTGTAAAAATTTTAGGATCTTGTTTTTGTCATATTTATATTATACAACTTTTTATTATAATTGTCAAGATTTGCAAATTGTCTCATTCAAGGTTAGAAATATAGTTCGAATACTTTTAATAATCATTATTTAATTTTTTTGTTTAATATTCCATTATTTTAACCCCAAAAAATTGACCATTCAACGATTGTGGGGATATTGAACAAATAATGTTATATTAAACATTTAATTTATTTAATTGAAATTTACTATTAGTAATCTAATATTTTTAAATAGATCTTAAAATTTTTTTATCTATTAAATAACTTGAAAAAAATCGATTTACCCAGCCTCCATCGTTTCATGTCTGCTAAAAAAAACTATTCATAAATTAACTATAATGAGGATTTAGTATTAACATTAAAGCAAACCAAATTTTAAATTAAGAAAAAATTTTACAATAGTCAGAATTACAAGTAGTTGGTCAGGTTAAATTATTTAGATAGAGTTATAAGCAATAAAAAAAATATAATTGCAAACATTATAAGTGACTGAAAAAAATTTAACATTTAAATTTTTTATTTTTTGCAAGTTTTTACATTTTTTAATTTAGCAAGTTTATTTTAATTTAGCTTTAGAGGAGTTTTCTGAAACGGTTTATAAAAAATATTTAGCCGTATTATTATAATACAAGTGTTACATACTTTTATTTTTTAGTATATACTAATTTAATCATTATATTTTATCCATACAAAAAACATTTTTTGTCTTATTTATTTTTGTAAAACATAAATTATAAAAAGAATGAAAAGTTTTAGTTCCTACTAAATATACATATCTTTAATCAAAATATCTAATTATATCATAGGAACTAAAAATAATTTTTATAATTATACTATTCTTGAAATATATTGATTTCTATAGAGTACTCTAAAGGAAGGGAGTTTGGTTAACTTATCTTCTCAAAAAATGATTATATTTTTAGAATTTATATGAAATATTATATTTTTACAACATTTAAAAAAAAAGAAATAAACTGCTTTTTATAGAAAATGATTATATTTTCAACATAAAGAAAAGAATGCAATATTTGATTTATAGGAGTAAAAATCAAAATTTTAAATCGGTTTGAAACAAATCTAGATGGCAGGTTTTGTAATCTTGTAACCATGAACATAATAATGAACCAATTAAAACATGAATTTTTCAAAAATGAATAAAATTTAACGAAAATCATGTATATAAACAATTTCTCTTTAATTATCTTTATGAAAATAGACAACTACACAATCTACTTAAACCATTTGAGCTCTTTTTAGAGATGAAGTCTTGAAAAATTAAATTAACTTTTATTTAAAATAGATAGTATAGAACTTGTAAACCAATTAATCGTTAATAAAAGATTAGAAAAATTTTACTTAATAAAGGTTCTTAAATATTGTGCAAAATGTTTTATTTATATAAAGAATATTTGTCTCTTATAAGCTAAATATTATTAAAAAAATGCTTGTTTTTATTTTGACCAATCGATTAAGACTTTTATTTTTTTAACAATGTTATTATTTAGCCATAATAAAAAAATATTGCGTTATTTTAAAAAACAACCAATACGAAAGCTAAAGGTGGTTGACACTAGTTTTTTAGCAGTAGAAAAATAATATGGTTTTTAATAAATAATTCATCTAAAAAATGAGGAAATATAATTTAAGTAAAAATCAAATTTAGCCAATTAATACACAAAGCAATACTATAATAACCTCGCAGATTCTTCTTTATTTAAACCTCTTTATCAAAAAATTTAAGCTTCATTCGTTTTTAAACAACATTTTCTTATAAATATTTTCAAAGCCGTCTAAATTCATTCAAAGTTTGCTTTATCTCCATAAACCAGATAAATAAATTTTTTTGGTTAATTTACGTTTTTCTGCGTAAATTGCTATCATTTGAGAAATAACATATTAGTGCAAAGTTGGTTTGTGCACATTTCTATATTTGACTGATAAACATATTTATATCCTTGCCGCAATTATGTAAATCCTTTTTTCTTAATTCCTTTTGAAGTTGAGAGATGTGTTGTATATCAAAACGACATCTTACAGCATTAAAAAAATAATAAATCGCTCAATCAAAAAAAAACCAAAAAACTAAAAAGTACTTATTTAAATTACATATTTTATTAAAGATTACGATTTAAAAGCATAAGAGCAATTCTTAAACGACAGTCTTGAAATTAAATTTTTTTAAAAATAAATATTTAATAAATATCCTAAGTAATATATTCTAATAAATAAAGGAAAAAATCCTATAGCGTTGAAAACTTTTAAAAATATAAAACAATAAAAATTATATACAAAATTGATATTAGAATAATTCTTAATGTATTTTTTTTAATCTGGATTTATTAAAATCTAGAAATTCATTTAAATCATCAAAAACAGTAACAAAAGGTTTAATTTTAAAAATAATATTTAATTTCTAAAATATACATACTTTTAGGTTGATGTTTTCTGTTTTTTATCGGAAATAAATTTTTTTTTGCATTTTTAACTTTGCCATTTAGTTTAAGTAGTTTGTATAAGACTATTTAATTTTATGTTACTATAAAAATTTCGATGTAATTTTATAAATTTTTCTTAGCCTTTAATATATTTTCAGTTATATTTTTTTAAAAATTATATTATTTGGGTCTAATATTCTAAACAAAACAAATTATTTAAATTCTGTTGACCTAGTATAGTATCATTGTATTAATAATATAAAATCTAACATTACTCATACCTCTGTATACCAAAAGCCAAGCCTTTTTTCTCTGGGCTTAATCGTATGATCAAATCTTTTAAACTGATTATGAAATTGTGGATTGTAAGGTCTACTATGTAAAATTAACATATACAATTCTAAAAAATGGTTTTTAAAAGATTAAACGAATCTTCCTAAGTTTTCAGTGTGAAAAAATTCGCGGATCTTTAATAAAAAATAATTTTTTAAAATGAGATTCAAAGGAGATGCTTCTTTTCTTGCTCATAAAAAATCTAGAAAATAAAAGTATTAAAGTAGAAAGATATTTAAATGGATCATTTTAACTTAAAAATCATGACTAATTCACTATGTATACTATAAGTCTTTTTCTTACGTAAGATGATATTATAAGAGCCAGAGGGGTTGCCACAATATTATTTATTTCTGTATTACATGCTCTACATTTAAAAATTTATATTTTTCTATATTTTCTAGTAATATAACAACATTTGTGATAAACAGAAGTTTGTAATATGAAATTCCCAGATGTAGAAATGAGAAATATTTCTATGTTATATGAATCTTTTTAATATTTTAAAAAAACTCAGATACTCTCTTTTTATTACAATTTTTTTCTGCTTCTATATTACTGTCGTTTAAGTAAAAAAAGGATTGTTTTAAACTTTTTAAGAATCTTATTAAAATTTAAAGAACTATCTTCCCAGTGAAGTATTTTATTAAATTTTTTTCCATAAATTTTTTTATAGGAATTTTACTCATTTTGGATTGATAAATGTATTAAATAATTATTTTTATATAATTTATTTCTAAGGTTGTCGTTTGATACAACTCTTACTCTAAAGCGTATATTTTAATAAAATGTATGAATTTAATTAAGAACTATTTGTATTCTGCGAATTGCTTTTTATTTACTATTTTTTTGGATTCATTTATACTTTCGGTTGTCTTTTTGGTATAAGAGACCATTTGATATACAATAAATAGTAGTAAAATATTTTAGTTTATTTTTTTCCTTTGTTATTTTTAGTGTAAATAAAACGTTTTATCCATCTAAAAAAACACAATGCCTTTTATTTTTATAATTAAAATACTTTAATTTTTTATTAATCTGTTTTAAAATATCTTTATTAAATTTTTAAGATGATTGTTTGGTTGAAAAGAAATTAATTTTTAGTTAAAAAATTTTATAAAAAATTTATAAAAAAAGTATATGTTGAAAAAACCTAGTATGTTTTTTAAATGTCTGATGTAATTTTACAAATATTTTTTGCAGAAACTGTTAAAAAATGTAATTAAGAGAAATCTTCGCCTTACTCACTTTTTTATTATAAAACGGACAATAAAATGAGGATAAAGACCAATATGTTTAATATAAATGCACAAGTCTTATTCAAGTTTAATTTTATGTTTTAATAAATTTATGTAAAATTCTTCAATTCTTAAAAAATTTAAAAAACAAAAAAACTCTTTTATTGCCCATAGGCCCGCGCCTGGTTACTTTGGCTCTTACTTTAACTTAATTTTTTTTTCATTTTTTTATTTATTTATTAGCACCAGTTTTCCTGTTTCTTTTTATTTCATTACACTTAACTTTAAGTAAACAATCATGATTTGTTTCAGTATATAAATTCATATCAATTAATTACCGAAACAACAATTATTTTTTTAAATTAACTAATCGATCACATATTATTCTCATTATTTAGCATTATTATTGTATTTTTTTGACTTAAATTTACACAAGACTGATATTGAGTTTTTTTAACAAAATTCCTATTTTAACGGGTTGTCATTTTATAGTTTCTTGTGTAAATTCACCATTTACTTTTTTCAGATAAAATAATTTTTTCTAAACCAAAGTTTTTACTCTAAAAAAATCAAGAATCGAAAGCATTTAGACTAAAAAAATAAATGAAATTAAATTATTTTTTATTTAATCATTAAATTTGTAAAAAGACTATCTTCAGGCAAAAAAAGAATTAAAAATACAAAAACAAATTTACTATTCAATTAAACATTCTAGTAAATTTTAAAAAACTTTTGTAAATGTAAAGATTGATAAAAAATACACAAAGTGAATATTTTTGTTAAAAGGAAATAAGCAGAAATCGAAGATGCATTTTGGTTGCATTTTTATAAAATTTTAATTATTACATTGTAAAAATTTTGTAACTTATATTTGTTCATAAGTTAAAACAGCAATTCATTTATTCACATTTATTAAGATTTTTACTAATTCTATATGTGTAATTTATATGTTTAAAGATAACAATTTCCTTAAAAATGATGTGTTTATAAATGAGGAGAATTTTGATTAGAAAAGAACAAAACTAAATATGAAGATTAAAATATAGAGTTATAGATTTTTCGTGTAACTACTAAGCACACTCAAAAAATATATTTGTAAATATGTTTAAAAAGGGAGATAAAAAACATATGAACATTTTGTAAAAGTAATAAAATAGTTTCTTACTATTTCTCGCTTTTTTAAAATGGTGCTCTAATATCATAATAATTTGACATTTACATTTAACATTAAATCATAAAAAATTTTTTATCAAAAAAATGATTCACACACTGAAACATTAAAAACTAAATAATACATTAAAGACACAAATTAAACTAAGAAACATAAATAAAATTGCATTAATCATATTTACATTATTTATATAAAGAAAGCTAGATAAAAAATATTTGGGAATAATTTTGTATGCTTTGAAGAAAGAAAATAAGAATAAATATATTTATTAGGTTAGTTTAAAAAAAATTAAATTTTTTCATTAAAATTTAATGTTCGTTTGTGGGTTAATATAAAGTTATTTAAAAATATATCATTAATTCAAAGCTTTTAATTTTTATTTTACTTCTATAAATAATTTAAATTACCATTTCTTTTTATTGTATTACATTTATCATTTCCAAAATTAACATTTTTGAATAATAAAGAGTTTAAGAGAGTTCTTTCAATTAGAAAAAAATTTCTTTATTAAATCTGTAATAAATAGGATAATGTAAAAGAAATCTACTTTCGATAATTATATCAAACATTTAATAAAAAAAAGATAAAAATAAAAATTACCTTTTAAAATGAAAATTGATATGCTTTATGCAATGATATGATTTTTTAAGAAAATATCATGCTTTATAACAAAACACTAAATAACATTTTCAGTTTTATGGGTTCTCTGTGTATCTTGCGCTTTACATAATTATATATAAATATATTTAACAATATATTTCTTTGTAAATAGGTTATATATTTTATATAGAGCGTAGTAAAGGTATTCGTATAGATTTATTATCCCTATGCAAAAAATAAAATTACAGAAGTTTTCTAGAGATAATAATTATTTATTGATGCTATTTTTTGTCAAAACATTTAAATTTATTTCTTTTTTGTTTAATTTCAAAATACATTATGTATAAATTTACAACAACCATACTAATTAAATTGAAAAGTATTTTATTTTTTGAAGTAATCACAGTCAATTAATACAAAAAACAGTACAATATTTATGATGACAATGTAACTAAGTATTTATTATGGCATCATAGATATAAAGAACTTAATTTTATGAAAAAAGTGTTTTACTGTTATTTGTTGATTCTTTTCTAAACATATAAGTATTATATTTAAATTTCTTTTAAAGTAAATTTCTTAGAAATAAATTTATTTTTCGGTTTTTATCAAATAAAACTAAGAGAAATGTGCTATGAAAAATTGTGTAAGAAGATTAAAAAATATGACAATTATAAAAAATTACATTAGCAATCTTTAATATGTCGGAATGTTTGAATAAATCATATTGACATCTTTTATTGTTTATTTGATATTAAAGTTTTAATCTTATATTGTTCTTATTATTTTAGATTTTATTTAGATCTTTTTAAAATTAAATATTATTTATCGAGTTTAAAAGTATCTTCGTTATTTAACTCCATAAAAATTAAGGGTATAAAATAATACTTTTAAATACTACATCGACATTATCTCTTTATTAAAATATTTTTTTATTGTTCCTTTAAATTTTATTTTTCAAAATATATTAAAAATAAAATAAGATTTTAATATTTAAAAATAAACATTATTTCTTCTATTGGTCAATATTTATTTAAATAAAATTTCTTGATTTTACAAAAAATGCACCCAACACAAATACTATTACAAACAACATAATCATATTCATAGTCTTTTTAATAATAAATTCTCTTTGCTTCTTACTCTCCAATGGGTTTTTTTAAATAAAGTAATCTTATTATTCTTAGCATAAGGGGATAAAAAATAAAATTTATTTTTTTTAAAAAAGGAGTATTTAATTTATTTTATAATGTTTTATTAATTAAAAATAAAAAAATTTTCTAAGCTTTAGGGTTGTTTGGGTTTGTATATACAGTAAAACTACTATAAGCGTCACTAATTTTTTATATTATTTTGTAAGTGCAAAAAAAGAAAAAAATAATAAGTTTTCTATATAAAACCTAAAAATAATAAAATAAAAATGTCAAATTTTCTAAAAATTATTAAATAGCATATAAAATAGACGAAACGTAAAAATTTAAATGACAAAAAAAATACTATAACATACAAAGATAAAAATGTCATATTAAAGCTACTTTAAAACAATGTGAGCTGCGAGGACATATATAAAAGATATAATATATCTTCAGAACGCCATATCGAATTAAAAAAGATGCCCGTGCAAGAAAACTGCTTTTTCAGT
>RCSS01000481.1:0-23415 GCA_004000155.1 Tubulinosema ratisbonensis | reverse complement strand
GTTATTTATGATTATATCTATAAATTTAATAATTTATTAATTTATTTCTTTAAAATATTTTAGAAATGAATAAATCATAAAAATACAAATTCTATTTTAAATATAAAAAAATACTTCTAATTTTAACTTAAGAAAAATTTAAATTAAAATTTTTTTTTGTTGCCTAGGGATGTGAATCCATACGGATATCTTTTCGCTATATCTTCTTTTGAGAGTATTTATACCTAGTCGACGGAAACATACGGTAAAATATGTTTCCCATACTTAGGTATATCTCAAAATTTACATTAAAAAATGAATCATAGTTTATTTAAAATAATTTTTNNNATCATAATTGTGTTTTATTTACCAATTTTAAAATTATCACCTTCCTTCTTAACATTCTTTAATTGGTTATTTTGTATACCTAAACTTTCCAATACACTTAATTTTTTAATTAATTTAGGCCAAACATATTCATCAATGGTATTTCTAGCAACTAAATAATGAATGTCAACACAGCTTTTTTGTCCTATTCTGTGTACTCTGTCTTCTGCTTGTAACATTGTGCCAGGATTCCAGTAAAGTTCTGCAAAAATAACCATCTTTCCTTCTGTAAGTGTTAAACCTGTATTTGCTGCTGTCAAGGAAAGTAAAGCTACTTGTATTGATGGGTCTGTTTGGAATGAGTTACACATTTCATGTCTTAAATGTGTAGGAGTATTACCATCTATCCTTATTATTCTAATATTCTCTTTCTTAAACTCTTCTTCCAAAGCATTTAACATAACTGCGTGGTGAGCAAAAACAAGAAATTTGATTTTCTTTTCTATTATTTCAGAAATGTACTTTTTTACAACATCTATTTTTACTTCTGCTGCGTCTGTGTATTTCTGCATTACTGATGGAGAAACTTTGCTATCAAAAGCTTTGTCCAATTCATTTTGTTCTATTTCTAATTTCTCTTTTATCGCAGGGGATAAAATTACGTGTCTTCTATTTTTAGGCGGAAGTTCGCTCAAAACTTCGTCTTTAGTCCTGCGAAGCATAAATTTAAATATTAAAAAGTAAAGCTCTTCTGAATTACTGCTTCCTTTGTAATCAAACCAATGTTTTATTTTTTTACCATCGCAATATCTCATCCCATAAACATTAAAAGAAGGAAAAATAGTTTTGTCAATGGTACAAATCAATGGATACAACTCTAAAGGTCTGCTTAAAGCAGGCGTACCGCTTAGTAAAATTGCCCTGTTCGCATTTTGTAAAATTGGTAAGAGATTCTTAGTTCTTTTACTCTGCGAACTTTTTAAATAATGGCATTCATCAGCAATAATCACTTTATGCTTCAAAATATTGCTCAACTGTGCTGCTCTGTCATAACTTATGACAGAAATAAAATCACTTACGTCACTTTTTTCCTTTAAAATAAAAGCTTTCTCTTCCAAAAATATTCTTACACTTTCTATCCAATTATCTTGTAAAGAGGCCGGACAGATTATCAGCAAAGGAAATTCTAATTTGTAATACCAAGCGATAGCCAATGCTTGGATAGTTTTACCTAATCCCATGTCATCAGCTAAAATTATTCTTCCATTTCTGTTCAAAGCAAAATTCACTCCTTCTCTCTGAAAAGGTAAAAGTTTTTTGTAAATGGAATGTTCGAACACAAACTCATTAACAGAAAATTTCTTACTTGCCAGAACTAACGCACCTTTGGGTATTTCCGTGTAAAAAAGTTTGTTTTTCTTCAAAAAATCAGTTACTTCTTTGTAAAGAGACAGTTCAAAAAACCATTTTTCCTTTTCATAAACCGTTTGTTTGCTTGGAAAAGTGGAAAGAAAAGAAGAAATTTGTTTGTTTGAAGGATAAACTTCTACCATGCCATTTAAATTGATTGACAATTTACAAGTTATTTTTTTAGAAGTAAGAATTTCTTTAGATGGTTCTAAATTTTTTTTCTGTTCGTAAAATGGCACATTTTGTGTTGTCACTTTATTTTCTAAATTCACTAATTTCAAAGTGGAAGGTTCTTCTACCTTTAATTTTTTAGTGTATAAATCAATGACTGATGGTTTTTCATTTTTCTTCATGGATTAAAAAAATAAGATTTTTTTATAAAAAAAAAATAAATAATTTTATTTATGCATGAATTACTAGAAAGAGCAAAGAAATGTGAATTGGCAGAAGAACAATTAAATTTGGTTTTGTTGAACAACTTTGAAGAATATATGTGTCAGTTAAAACAAAATAACTTTCTATCATTCGTATATCTAAAGAATAATGCTAATTCATTGATTTATAACCACAAAATTGAACAAATAATCTCTAACCCTAATTTTATAAACCTATTATACACCTGTAATGATTTATGTTACAGACAATTACTAAGCTTTTATGAAAAAATAAGTATTTTTTGTGATAATTTGTTTTTATTTTTAGATTATGAAAATGTCAAATCATTTGAATTGTTAACTTATTTAACAAAAAAATGACACATAAATTTAACAATTTTACAGATTTTTATTATGAAATTTTTAACAAAACAAACAAAATTACAGATTTTCATTTAGACATTCTGTTAAATATTTTTTATTTTGATTTAACAGAAATTTATAAAAATAATTTATCAATTATTTTAAAAAAAATAATACATTTATTTAAAATTAATTCTTTTGTAGTAAAAATATTTATGACAGTTTTACAAAAATATTCTGATAACTTTGATTTAAGAGAAGTGTTAAGATTTGTATTGGATAATAAAAATGAAGATGTAGAAGAATTAGTGGTATTTTTAAGCAAAAAAAGTAAAAGTAATTTTGATTTGTTTGCAGAATATGTTTATGAATTTTCTTTTCCTTCAAGAGAAATTCTTAATTTATTTGATGAAAATCCATTTTTTTATACAAAATCAATGATAGAAACAAATAATTTAAGAAGATTAGAAGTTTTATTTGAATTACAAAATGAAAAAGAGTTTATTTCTGAAATTTTAAAAAAATTAAATTTTACCAAAAATGTTGATTTGGAGAGATCTTTGTTAATTTTGACATATTTAAATTTAGATTATGATTTTACAATCCCTAAAGTAATGGATGAGTTTGTTTTATTTACAATTATTTTTTATTTTTCCAAAATTAATAAGGTATACCCATTTTATCAAAATTTTTCTAAAAATACAAAATGTCATTTTATTTTATGCTATTACTACCAAAAATTAATCATACAAAATTTATATTTTGATTACCAATCCATTTATGATTTAGCATTACAAAATGAAAATGAATATTCTCTTAAGTTATTAATAACCCTTTCTCTTAAAATATCATTAAATATTTCATATTTTATTTCTAAATACAAAGAAAATAATATTTTTAAAAAGTATTATTACGAATGTATAGCATTACAAATTAATAATTTAAATTACAAAGAAGTTCTTTTTTTAATACAAGAAGAATCAGATGAAGAATTTTATGATAAAATACTTTATTTATTAGCAATAATTAATAAGATTAGTAAAATAGAAATAAGTTATTTATTAAATGATACTTATTTGTTAAGCAAATATACTAAAAGTATTATGGCAGTAGAGTTAAGTATCTTTCCTGAGAAAAAAGAAGAAATATTTTTTAAGTATAAAATAAATAATAAAGAAAGAAATGATTTGTTTAATGAGAAGGGTATAATAGAAGATTTAAGGATTTTTTATGAATTTGGAATATGAAAAAAGAAGAAATACTTTTTTTTAATTGATATTTTTTTCATTTAAGTATAAATAAAATAAAAAAATTTTTTAATTATGAGTGTTGTACCTCTCAGGTATGAGTGCTTTATATAATAAATAATTTCTTATTAATAATTTTAACTTGTTTCTTTTTTTGTTGTTACATCTCTTGCTTAAAAATAATAAATTTTTATTTATTATTTTTATTTTTTTGAGAAAAATTTATTTAAATTTTTCTACAATAATGAGATAAAATAATTTATAAATCAAATAAAAAATATAATTTTAGAATACTTTAATATTCATTTATCTTTTTTTTTATAATACAATTCAAAAAAAAATATTATTTTTTATTTTTTTTAAAAATAATAAATAATATTTTTTTTTATCTTTTATTTATTTCCTTATTCTTTAAAACACTTAACAAAATCCTTTAACAATTCATTATCAGTGCTTTTAATAACCACACTGTTATCAACAATCTTACCAAAAAATACTTCATTAAGCAACAAAAAAGTAAAAGATTTTCTATCCACTACGTATATTTGTAATTTAATCACTTCTTTAGAAATAATCTTATAATTTTCTAATTTGTTAAACATGTCATTAAATAACAGAATATCACTCCTAAAAGGATGTACCAATGCTAAATAACTAAAATTAATTGAATAACCATAAGTGTTATTAATTTTTAAATTAAAATTTCTTAATTTTTTAACTTCTTGTAATTTTATTTCTCCCATTTCTTTTATTAATTGATTTTGTATGTTAAATTCTAAACAATCAATTATGAATGGCTTAGTTACACTTTGTATTTTTAAGGAAAGAATTTTTCCTACTAATTTTATTTTACCACTAAAATAAATGTTAGTGATATTTTTTATGATAAATTCATTCTCATCTGTAAAATTTAACTTATTTTTTAAATCTTCTTCTACAAAACAGTAATTGTCTCTCACTTCTTCTGTCTCTTTTATATGTTCATTTATCACAAACTCATCTTCTTCTTCTATTATTTTAGTTTCTGCTTCTATAAATGGTTTAAGAAATTCTAAGTTAATGTCACTTTTCTCTTCTAAAAAGATGTGTTTTTCTTTTATTCCGTTAATCCTTGTGTCTATTAATTCATTAATCAGTTCATAATTTTCTTCTTTTATGTCTTTAATTAAAGATTGTATTTTAAAATGTAAAATTATGTTTGATTCTGAAAAATAAGTTAATTTTTTAAATAATTCTTTCTTTTCAATGATTCCTTTTCTGAATTGGTCTAATAAAAATTTGACTGATTCAAAGTTAATTTTTCCATTTGTTTCTTCTTCTGTTATTTTTTCAGGGTCAAATATTTTAAAAAGATCATTGCTCTCCTTAAAATACTTTTTTTCACATAAATTAAACACCTCTTCATTTTTTATTTTATTTTTTAAACAGAATTTTAAAACATCCAAAATTAATTCACTGTCCTTCCTTAAATTTAAAATTTCTTTTACTGCAAAATCATTCATTTTTAAACTTAAAATTAACATTTTAATTTTTTTTAAGTAAATTTCTTCTTTTTCATAAATTACGTATTTTTTACACTCAAAATTAAGAGAATATTTTTTTATGATTTTATAAATAAATTTCAATAAAAAAAATAAATCTTCTTTTTTTAGGTACAAGAAATTTTCTAAGTTTACTAAAATTTCTTGTGCAAATGAACTGTTAATATTTAAAAGTAAATCAGAAATAAGAATGGCTGTAAGAAAATTGTAAGAAAGTAATTCTTTAGAAATAAAAATTATTTTAGAAATTTCTTGAGAGTCAAAAGATTTCTTAAAGTAAATCAATGAACTAATGCTAGCACTTAAAGCAGTGTAAAACAAATCATATTTCCTTAAATTAGAAATTTTAGTAAAAAATCTTAAAACTTCTTCTTTGCTAAGCTGATTTAACAAACTTAAAGAAGTGTTTAAGCATTGAAGAGCATAAATTTGTAATTGTAAATTATTTTCTTTAAAAAAAGATAAAATTAAATTACTTAGCTCATTTTTCTCAATAAAATTAATGTCTCTTTGAGAATATTCTCTTATTAAAATGAGAATATAAATTTTATTTTCTAAACTGCCAAATTCAAGTAATTTCTTAATTTTTCTAAAAAATGAGTCAAAATAAGAATTTGTTTGTAAATTTATCAGAAAAATTAATGCAGAATTCTTAATTTCTTCATCCAAATCATTCAAATCTTTTAAAAGTGTGTTTGTGTAAATTTCATAAACACGCTCTTTCTCTTCATTTTGGTCACAGAAATGTAATAAAAAATAATTGATCAATCTTTTACACACAATATCTCTTGTGTCTAACAATTTAAATATCTCATTCTTGTATTCTGAGACATCTTTATTCTTCTGAATCAGGCAAATGACTTTCTTCAAGCCTTGCCTTATTTTGCTAGGATATCTACTTTTTAGATCTTTTAGGATGCTTGCTGAGGTAAGTTCTTCTTCTATGAATGAGTCTGTGTTGGTCAAATAGGAAGATATGTCTTTTATTGCTGTGTATGCGAGTGAAAACATGTAAACAAAGATTGTTTTGATTTATAAAATGCATGAAACATGTTTTATTTTTCAAATAAAATAAAAAGAATTTTTTTTCAAAATAAAATTATAAATTAAAATTATAAGTTAAATTATTAAAGATAAAAGTTAAATTATAAATGTATATATTTTTATAATTAAAATTTGTTTTTAAAAATCTTTTTAGAATTAAAACATTACTTTGAAATGAAAAATTTTTTATTTTTAAAAGAATGTCTTACATTTAAAATCAAAATCATCTTTTTTATTGACATCTACTGAAATTTCTAGTTAAAGATGTATCTAATTAATCGTTTATTTGCCCAAAGATAAGAAATTCATATGAAGATTTTTCGCTATACCTTTTATATAAAATATAGATACCTATTCATCAAATAACATATTGTAAAATATATTTCTACATAGATAGGTTCAGCGCAAAAAAAACACGCCCAACGTGGAACTCGAACGCACGACACTCAGATTAAGAGTCTGATGCTCTACCGACTGAGTTAGCCTGGCTTAATTAAAGACAAGTATGAAATCAACTATGTATTGGTTTTAAATATTTGCTTAAGTTAATGATTTTTTTAAAGAAGATGCTTTACGTTATTTTCAAAGCAAAAATAGTCAACAAATTTGGAATAATAAACTTATAAACCATTTTGACAGATTTTACAAATTAAATTTTTAAATTTAATAATTTTTTCGCAAAAATATCAACAAAATAAAAAGATATGTGATAAATTTTTTAATTTTTTATTATTAAACGTTAATTTTGTGTTTAAGATTATAATTTTGTTATACCAATAAATATTTACCAAACTCAAATATTAAACACAAATTAAAGATGAGTAAATAATTTTATAATCTTAGTTGTAAAAGCATTAGTCTAAGTATTTTTTATCTTTATTTTTTAAAAGAGAAATAAAAAAATAAGCTTTAATTTTTAATTTATTTAACTTGTATACATTAAACATTTAACAATAAATAATTTCGATTAAAGTACCGGTACAACTTAAAAAATACCAAAATTTTGTGATATTTTAAATTTATAGTGAATTCGTAACAAATTTTAAAAAAGTAAAATATAATAAAAAAAATCATTGAAAAAAAAAAGAAAGAGCAAATGCTTATTTGATAACATAATGGGACATTTCTAAAAATTATACCATAATAATAACCAAATTTCATTACCAGTAAACAAAATCATTCATCCTCAAGATATTTAAACATCCAAAAAGATAACAATTTCTATTTTTTAAAAATAAAAAAAAAGATAAAAAACATGAAAAGTAATTAAAGACTAAATTACCTTTTTTTGTAGATTGTAGTATATTAAATTATTTATTTTTAATCCTTTATCTTCCCAAAACTACAGTGACTTCAAATATTTTTAATCTTAGCTATACTTGTTAAATAATTTTTCTTATTAAAATAGTTTTTTGGGCAAATAAGAAGTTAACCTTTTTTACATTAAGAAACTAAATTTATAATCAATTTAAGTCATCTAAGTATAAAATATTTTTAACAACATAACTTTATATCACATTTTCTCTTTTAAACATTTTTTTATAACATACTGAGAATGATTCTTTTTGTAATTAGTAAGTAAAAGAAATAACATAAAATAAATTGAGTCTTAAAGAAATACAAAAATTTTTTACCAATATTTTGTAATTGAAATTTAATTATATTAAAAATGTTAATTTGCTTTTGTTCAATAAATTATTTTGTAATTAAAAAATATCCTTGTATATTTTTTAATTAAAGATATCAACTGAAAATTTAAATTACCATCAAAAATTTTGTTTGATATTTAATTTATAAAATATACAAGAATATTTTTTATTACAAAATAAACAAAATGCTTTTCTAAGATGATTCTTTAAATTTTACAGTATGCTGCTTAATTTTTTTATTAATTTTTGAATTAAATTTTTCTTAATTGTTGTTACATTCCAATTAAACTATTAATTAATCCTTTTTAATTAATTTTTTCCCAATTATTCATGTAATATTTAATATTTGTGTTAAATAACTTAATTTATTTTGCTATGAATTTTGTTGTATTTCAAAAAAAGTTCTAAAATAGAAGGTATAGCGAAAAGATCTTCGTATGGATTTCCCATCCCTAGGCAACAAAAAAAGTTCCAAAAAAAGTAATTAAAGAAATAATTTTATGAAAATATTTTATTACTTTTTAGTGGTATTTTCTTTTCCACTGGTGTATTTTTTTAATATTTTTATTTTGAATTATATAAATGATTAAATTTACTAATATAATAATTTTTTATGAGAAAATTTACAAATCTTAAACAATTTTAAAGTCCTTTGACTTTACTTTTACTTTACAGCTGTGTTAATAAACAATTCTTTTAGAATAAAAATATAAACTTAATTTATTTTTTTAATAATTAAAAATTATTTTTTTAATTTTAAATTAAAATTTTTTATCCCTTAAAATGGCAAGAAAGAAATCCGTTCACTGCAACAATTTAAGGAAGAAATCTTATTTCTCTCGTTACCAAACTAAACTTAGAAGAAGAAGAGAAGGTAAAACAGATTACAAGCACAGAAGAGCTTTGATTAAACAGGATGCTGATAAACAAGGTGTATCTAAAAACAGAATAGTTGTACGTATCACCAACTCAAAAGTAATTTGTCAGGTAGTCAGAGCTTACTTGGATGGAGATAGAACAGTGGCTTATGCTGATTCTACTGAGTTAAAGAAGTATGGGATTACTTTTGGGTTGACCAATTACTCTTCTTGCTACGCCACAGGGTTACTTTTAGCAAGAAGAATGTTGGAACAGCATAATTTAGGTGAAGAATACCCAGCCAAAGAGACTGACGGAGAGTTTAATGTTGTAGAAGACAATGAATCAGGAAGAAGGTCTTTTATTTGTTACTTGGATATTGGTTTAAGAAGGTCTTCTAAAGGAGCAAGAGTCTTTGCTGCCATGAAAGGATGTTCTGATGGTGGATTAAAAGTACCACACTCTCCTTCTAAATTCTTTGGTTACTCAAATGGTGAATTAAACTCAGAAATGTTAAGAAATAGGATATTTGGTAAATCAGTGAGTGATTACATGATTCATTTGAGAGAAAATGACCCATCAAAATATAAAAAACAGTTTTCTGAGTACATAAAAATGAACATTTCACCTGAAGGCTTAGAAGAAATTTATGAAAAGGCCTTTAATGAAATTAAGAATGATTCTGTTAAGGATAAAAAAGAGAAAAAAGATTATTCTTCATTTAAGCAGTACAAAGTAAAAAGACTTACTTCTGAAGAAAGGGCTGCCAAGGCTGCTGCTAANAAGGAAGCTTTGAAATCAGAAAATTAAATTTTAATACTTTAANNNANGCCAAAAAATATTTTTTTAGAATTTATAATTTTATTCTATTTTTATAAAATAACTCATTAAATTTAAAAAAAGATTCTTAGATTTCTACTTTAAGTTTAGTTTTAATTTGTTTTTAGAAACTTAAACTTTTGTGTAAAAAATGGTAATTTTAATGCTTAACTTTTTAAAAACAAATATTTCTTTTAATTTTAAAGATTTTGTTGTTTCAAATTTTAATTAAATTCATGCGTTTTACTATAAAAATATATTTTTGATTTTATGCAAACAAAAATATTTTTTAGTAAAACAAAATAAAATAAACCCTATGGAAAAAAAGCATAAAATTACATTTTTAGAAACTGGGCAGTGTTTGGTGACCTCAAAGAAAACCATTTGTATTGGCACCAGTCTGGTAAATGATATAAGAATACAATTATCAACAGTAAAAGCGATCCATTTAGAGATAGATTTAGTAAAAAAGACGTTGTTAGCACACGGCCCTGAAGTAAAAATCAATGGCAGTTTGGTAGAACAAAGAAAAACAAAAGAGTTTAGTCTTAGAGATGAGATAAGTGTACAAGGAAAACCTTTGTTGATAGAAGAGGTAAGAGAAGACGAAGAAAATGATAACATCAGTGTATACCCTGTTTACAAAGAAACAGGCAACTCTTCTTTCTTTTTTTCTGAGATTCTTAGCTCAGACGAGTCATTAAAGTTTGATAATCCAAAAGAAGAATCAGAAAGTGAATTTGAAATAAAAAGTGACCCAAAAGTTTTACAAAAAGAAAGAGAAATTTTAAAAGACCAAATCGATAAAGCAGTAAATTTTGATAACAAAAAATTAGAAACAAAAATGGAGGTAGAAAAAAAGCCCTTGGTTGATTTAAGAGAGGCTGTGATAGAAAAAAAGATTATTGAAGATGTTTTGGCAGTAAAAGAGAAAAGAAAAGAGATGGTTAATGAAATCAAAGAGGATATTTTGAATGAGGTTAAAGAGGACATTGCTGAGGAAGTAAAAGAGATTGTTAATAATCCACAAGTTAAAGATGAATTAATGAAAGATATAAATAAGGAAAGTAACAGGGTAGTTGTTTCAACTGAGAAGATTAAAAGTGTTCAAAGAAATCAGTCAAAAATAAATATTGATAAGAAAAAAGAAGGTAAAAAGACAAAGAAAGAAGAAGAAAAAGTGCTTGCAAGAAATGAAGATATCAAAGGATTTAAAATGGAACACAAGGAATTAGCAAAGCAAGAAGATATAAAAGGATTTAAGACTGAATCTAAGGAATTAGCCAAACAAGAGGANNTAGGANAATTTAAAATACAAGAAAAAGAAGAAGTCTCAAAAGATTTTTATAGTGAAAATAAAGAATTAGCCAGAAATGAAGACATTAAAGAGTTTAAAGCAGAATCTAAAGATTTGGCGAGAAATGAAGATATTAAAGGATTTAAAATGAAACATAAGGAATTGGCAAAGCAAGAGGATATCAAAGGATTTAAGGCCGAATCTAAAGAGTTGGCAAAACAAGAAGATATAGGAGAATTTAAAATACAAGAAAAAGAAGAAAAGACAATACAGGAAAATGAAAAGAGAAATGAATTTTTGTCACAAAATGATGAGTCTACCTTTGTAAAAGAGGATAATATTCCTAGTAATACTTTAACCACCCATTTAGAAACAACCAATGATTTAATTGATGATTATTTAACTGATCAAAATAAAAAATTATCAGATCTACCAATAAATGAAAAAAACAAATTTAATAATTCTGATTTGGAAAAAAAAGATTCTAAAGAACTTTCTAAGACAGAATTAATTAACTCACCAAGGGTTATGATTTATAAAGAACCAATAAAAAATAATAATTTAATAAATAATAAAAAATTAGAAATTAAAATAAAAAATAAAAAATTAAAAACACCCATGGAAACTAAAGAAGTATCAGAATTATCAGAAATTAAAGTAAACGGCGCATCTATTCAAGAAGATGAACCAAAAGGAAATGCACATGAAGAAGAACAAAGAAAAGATACACCAGAAAATGTTATTACTCCTGCTCAAACACAAGAAAAACATGAAGAAAAGGAAGATAATAAAGATGAACAAACACCAAAAAGAGGAAGAGGTAGACCAAAGAAAGGTGACAACACTCCTAAGAAAGTAAAAGAAGAAAAAAAAGGACCAAGAGGCAGACCTAGAAAACCAGAGTCTGAGAAAACTCCTAAAAAAGATGACACACCAAAAAAGAGAGGAAGACCTCCAATGACAGAGGCAGAAAAAGAAGAAGCAAAGAAGAAAAAAGTAAAGACAGCTGATGTACCTTTAACAACCACTCTTTTGGAACCTAAACAAAATATTAAAGAAGTAGAACAAAGTGAAAATAACCAATCAGAGAACAAAGAAGTAACTTCTACTGAAGTAAAGCAAGATAATTAATTAAATTCTAAGATAGTGAAAATGATGTGTTTTTTTAAAAAAATCACATATTTTTGACACATTAAAAAATTAACATTTTTAATTTAACTTTTTTAAGAAAAAATAATTAATTTGATTTAATTTTTTCTTTTAATTGAAAATTTTTAATTTATTTGAATTTTAAATTAATATTTTTAATATGAAATTAATTAAAAAAATTAACCAATAAAGTATCAACACATTGAGAAAAAAGTAACCCTGAATGAAAAAATATTTTACTCAACAAGAAGCCAAAGAATTAGACAAAAAATTGTTAGAAGATGGTTGTTCACTAACCACATTGATAGAAGTGGCAGGATTTGCAGGATTTGAAGTGGTAAATTACTTAATAGGAAAAAGTAAACAGAAAATAGGAGTGTTTATTGGCCCAGGAAATAACGGTGCTGATGGTTTGGTAATATCAAAATATTTACTTTTCTCAGGTCATAAAGTCACAATCTTCCTAAACAAAACAAACAGACTGGAAATGTTAGATATTTGTTTAAAAAACGGTGCAGAATTGGCAAAAATAGAAGACGACAGCTCATTAAATGGCACTGACGAAATCAAAGATTACGATGACATAAAGAAATTTGATTTTGTGATTGACTCAATTTTTGGGTTCTCCTTTGTTAACACAATAAACAAACCATATGATAAAATAATAGAAGCATTCAAATCACACCCCAAAATTATTTCTATTGATGTTCCGTCTGGTTATGCTTTAGATTCGGAAGAGAATGATGGAATGTTTGTACCTTTTGCTGTGGTAGCACTTACTGCACCTAAGATTTGTTGTAAGAAACTTAATACTTATTTGGCGAGAGCGTTTTTGAAGGGTGGTTGGGAGAATTTTGACGGGTTTATTAAAATTGATTAAATTTTTGTGTGATNNNNGTTTGTTGACTAAAATGTTAAATTAAATACTTTTTTTCAATATTAAATTATGCCAAAAATTAAAATTAAAGTAAATTAATTTTGGAAAAAAAATATTATTTTTAGGTAAATTCTTTTAAATAATATTTTTAAAATTAATAAAAATAAATTATGATATTTCAGTGTTTATTTTAATTTTATATTATATTTTAATTATAATACATTTAAGAAATTAAATTTAAAAAATAATTAAATTATAAATTTGTTTATTTATTAAATTATAACGATAATTTTTAATTTTTTGTAAATATTTAATTTTTTTAAAAATACATTCTTGGCTTTAAAAGAAAGTGCTGTTTTTTGCTATAAATTAAGTTTCAAAAACATTTTAACCTATGAATCTTAAGAATAAAATAAATTATGAATATTTTTACTAAAAATTTTTTAAAATCAGTATATATTTGGATACCATTGAGTTATAGTAAATTTTTATAGAAATGTTTTTTCTTTAAAATTATTTAAGCCAACTGGGAATTTTTATCTTTTTGATTGAAATAAAATATTTTTAAATTACTTTTTTAAACCTTTAATAGATAAAAATATAATGTAATAGAAATAAGTGAGAAAAAAAGAATTAATATTTTACTAAAAAAAATCCAAGGTCATTAATTAACTTATAAGAAATCTTGTAGGTTTAATAATAAAATTTTCTAGTAAGAAATATGGAACCCAAAAAATTTTTAAACCATAGTTTATAGACTGCTGTCAATCAGAATATTTTCAAATTGCAGAGATCAAAACTTGTCGAAATAATAGAAAAAACCTTTTTTGTTTCCTAGAGATGGGAAATCCATACGAATAGCTCTTGATATACCTGCTTTATAAAATACTAATACATAGCCATAAGAAACATATGTTAAAATATGTTTTTAATTAATTAGGTATATCCCAAGATAATGTGAGCCTTTTGCTCGCTAAATATCATCCCTGTTCAATTTATTGACAACCCAATTCTTCTTTATGTTCAAGGCTTTGGTTACAAGATAAGAGTAAGTACTAATTTGCTAAATGTGATAATTTTCTTTTGTTGCCTAAGGATGGGAAATCCATACGAAGATTTTTTCGCTATACCTTCTATACAAGAATAGTTATACCTAGTCGACGAAAACATACGGTAAATGTGATAATATACATTACAAAACTTTTTTTAATCTGCATATTTTAATTATCAATATAATTTACAGTAAACTAATAGTATTTTTTTCTATCTTAATAATTAAAGAGATATCCTTTAAAAATGAAACAAAATATTTTTTATTTTTGACTTATAAATTAAATTATTTATTTTATGCTATGATATTAAATTTATCAAACTCAGATAAAACCTTTTGGTTGGTAAAATTTCCACCATTCTTAGCTGATAAAATAAACAGCAGTACAAATGAATTTCACATAGGAGACATAACAATAACCTCCACCGGTGAAACAATCTTTACTCTCTCTCAATCATTAGCTAGTAAAGGCTTTCCTACAGAATACACCATAAACACAGTCACAAAATCAGAAAAGATTTATTTGTTAAATGATGATGTTTTAGAAGGTTATTCTCTCAAAGAAATATTCATAAACCCTGTCCAAGATGAAGATTACTTTAATTTTATAGCTAATAGAAGTAAAACAATTTATAAAGAACCAGAAATAAAAATTATAAATTATAAAAATGAAGGAAAGACTACAAAAGGATTTGGAAGCTTATCTGATGTTGAATTTATAGCAAGGAATAGGAAAAAATTATTACAAGCTAAAAAAAGAGAGAGATTGGATAAAACTGAAGTGATTGACATGATTTTTAGAGCATTTGAGAAGCATAAACAGTGGAGTGTCAGGGATTTAGCTGACTTTACAGGGCAGCCTTTGGCTTATATACAAGAATTACTGCCTGATATTTGCAATGTAAACAAGAAAGACCACAAAGGGTTGTACGAATTGAAGCCTGAATTCAGAATTGACAAAGAATAAATTTATTAAAAATTTAANANNTTTAAAAAATAATAAAAAAAAATAAATGCATAAAATAACCCTATGTTTGAAGAAGAACAAAGAAATGCAATTTGTAAAATTTGTTTACAAACACAATCTGAAGAAGAAACATTTCCAAATTGTCATCCATGTAAATGTGCAGGAACACTGAAATACGTACACAGGTCATGTCTTAACAGCTGGCTAAGCAAAAAATCAATTACAAAATGTGAGTTATGCTTCTTTGAATATAAATTTAACAATGTATACAAACCATCTATGCCAAAAGAACTAAATTCAATTACACTTATTACAATAATGTGCTTACAAATTTATTTTGGTGTTTTAAAATTGTCAAAAGTGCTTTTTAACATTTCTGCTTACATGTTTTCAGTTTATGCTGTCTCCTTTTTTTACTCCTTTATTTTTCTAAGAGACAGAAGTTTACTTGTGGATTATCATTTTTTTGGAGGTCCACTTCTTTCTTTAATTATTTATAGCATAAAACTATTTTTAAAAAAGATAGACAATAAGTTACAAGAATTAGAGCGTAGAGGAATAAGAGGAGTAAATACACAAGAATCTTTTTGGTATGAAGGGGACAGGGACACTAGATCATTAGAAGGATCTTTTAGCATAGTAATACACATTACTGAAGAGAAATATAATTTCCAAGAAAGAATAAACACTCAAGAAGAGAATTTTGACTTTGGTCAAAATTCAGATGATGTTGAAGATTTCCTTTTTTCCAGAGAAGAATCTCCTTCTTACATGTCTTTAGATACTTCTATTATAAGTGTTATGAATGTTTCTATTATTAATTTTTTAAGAGGAGTATTTTATCTTTTATTTTTGAAATCTTTGTTTATTCTCAGTCCTTTTATAAGAAAATTAATTTTTTTATTTGGAGATAATTTTAATAATTTTTTAGAGATCACTGAATTAACAAATTATATTTCTCATGTTTCTAGCATAACTTTTTCTATTTTAATTTTAACTTATACGTTAAGAAGATTTAAAAATGTTTATTACAGGTGTAAAGTAATGAGTATTTTATTTATTAATTTTATATTTAATCCTACAATCTTAGGAATATTTGTAAAATATTGTTTTTTTCATTATTTAAATAAGAATTCTTCTCTGTTGTCAAGTGATTTTTTTCATACCCCTTTTTTCTTATCAATTAACACACAATTTATTATTAGCTATTTTATTGGGTTTATTTTAATACTCTCAGTTATTAAAATATTGTTATTTTTTAAGGAAATGTACAGACCAGGAGCATTGTATTTCATTATTAATGCTGAGACAAGGGATCCTATTGAAGAAATAATGTTAAGTAAGTTTCATTCTTTGATTATTAATTATTTAGTAGGGCTTCCTTGTATAATTATCATGGTTAATTTAGTATTTTTAATGCATTCTTATACTTTAAAAGGCATTAAATTTCAAATACAATCAATTGAAAAATTAATATTTTATTTTATGATTGCACAAAAAATGATTGGTCAGATTAATCTGTTAAATATTTATTTAAAAAAACAATTTAAAATTCTTACATTCTTAATTTGTAAATCTTTTGGCTGTTTAGATTATTTTTATGGGATTAAAGATAGAATTATTAAAAAAAATGAATTAAAAATACTTCCTAACAGGTCAGAAATATTTAACATAAATTCTATTAAGGAGAATTATAAAAAATCTTTTAATGATGAAGAGTTTGACAAATTTTACGTAAATAGAATCACAGGAGGAAGTACTTTTGCCATTTTCAGAATACCCTCTTTTTTTAAGGTAAGATATTTTTTGATTCATTTTATTTTATTTCTTATTTTACAATTACAAATTCATTTAATATTAAAAGTAACCATTAACCTTACAAAAACAATACAATATTTCTTTAAAGATAATATTTTTACTGAAAAAGCCATTCCTTTTGATTTATGCTTTTTACTTTGTTTGTATTATGTTTTATTTTTAATTAATTTTTTACTTTGCTTTTTTGTAAAAAATGTATTTAATTATGCATTTAATAATTTAGGAAAATTTTTAGTGTCTTTTTCTTTTAGGTATTTTATTTGGCCATTTTTAATACTTAATTTTATTTTATATTCTTTTCATAAAACAAACAATCATAAAATTTTTATAGTTTATCCAATCACAAAATATTATTTTTACATTACTTCCTTGTTAAATTGTGTTTATGATTTAATTACTCTTATTTTTTACAATCCTACTAACATTATAACAGGGTTAGAATTATTCAAAAGGTTAATTTTTATAACAATAATACCTACAAGCATGGTNCTTTGTTCATTATTTTATGATAATATGGTTACAGTTAAGAATGTAGAGTTTAGTTCTGAAGGATTTATTGTAAAAAATTTATTTTTGTATTTGTGTATATTTGCATTGGTTCTTTTTTTTGTGTTTTTGTTTGCTAAAAGGTTTTTTAAATTTATTGTTAATTGGAGAGAAGAATTTTATTTGGAGAGGAGAGAGTTGCTTAATTATGAAGGTTTAGAAGAAAATTAAGTAAAATTGTTATTAAATGGTAGTGTAATTAATTAAAATTAAATTTAAAATAAATATTTATTATTTATTTATAAAAAGTCAAATAAATAAATTTACCAGCAAATGAACATAAAAGAAAAAATAGAAAAATTAAAATCATCCAAGAAATTTACCAAACCTTCTTTAAGCAAATACGGTACAGGAACATTTCTCTCGATAGACTCTCCTAAATCACTAACTCAAGAGATAGAAGAATTGTATCATTTATTTGATAAAGAACTAAACATTCAAAACATTCCAAACCAACCAATCAAACTTTCCAGTAAAAAAGAATTAGAAAATGAGCTTAGTTTATTAAATTTAATAATAAAAATAATTAAATTAATTTTAATTTTAGAAGAAGAGAACAAAAAAGAAAGCATAAATGAATACAAAAAATTATGTAAGAATATAGTAGAATTGACTAAGTATGACACATTTAACAAAGTATTTGTTAATGTTTGGTTTCATAGTTTGTATTTGGAATCTAATTTGGTTTATGGGATTTTAGAAAATAAAAGGAGTGTTGATGATAAATGTTTAGTTTATTTTTTGAGAGAGTATAAGCATTTTGGGGAGGTTGTACAGAAGAATAAGGGTGTTAAGCTTGTAAGGTTGGATGAATTAGAAAATGAATTGATTAAAGAAAAATAAAATTAAAANTATTNATAACAAACAACCAAAGTATTTAAAATATTAAGGTAAAGTAAATTGAAAATTATTTAAAATAAATAAGAAAAATAAAATAAAATAAATTATTTATTATGCTCATAGAAAAAAAAGTAAAAAAAATTTTATCCATGGATTCAATAAAAACAATTCAAAAATTATCACAAGCAAACATTCTCACAAAACCAATCACAATCCCACACTCTTCAATTCTAAAAGACACAAAACATTTAAAAATAACAGTCTCACAATTCAACACAGTAGAAGAACTAGACAACTTACTCAGACAAGCTGTGTTTATGAGAACAACTGAGATAAAAGATGTTTTTGAAGGAGAGATAGTTGAAGTTAAGGAAGATGGATTGGTTTTGAGAGGCAGGAAAGGTACTTTGTTTGTTAAAACTAAGCCAAAAGGAGAGGTAAAGGATGTAATTTACATAGAAAATGAGATTAGTGAGATTATTGGTAGAGTAGAGAGAGAGAATGATTTGGAGTGTAAAAGAGTTTGTTCTTTGCCAAAAGAGGTACACCGAAAAAAAGAAAGGTTTTTAGAGGTCAGTTTGAATGAGCTTGACGAAAGTTTTGGAGAGATAAATTTTAAAGTGAAGAATGAAGTAAACCAATTGGTAAAAGGAAAAGAGATAATCAAAGGAAATGTGCTTATCTTAGAAGCACATAGGCTTAAAGAAGAATTTATTGAATTTATTAAATTTAAATGTGAAAATGAGCTTTGTCCTGTTATTTTTTTAGAAGGAGAGAATAAACTGACAGGATATAAAATTAACCAATCAGAAGAGAGTGAAGAAAAGAAGGTAAAAAAAGAAAAAGAAGAAAAAATAATATTTTAAATAAAAAGTGTTTTAAAAAAAGAAGTATTTTAAAAAATAAATTTTATATACAAAAATAATTATATTTTTTACAGTCATTCTAATTGATGACTGAATAATAAATGTTTTAAATAAATTAATTATTTTTTAATATAAAAAATCTTCTTTATTTGACTTTATAAAAATTAGTAATATAAAATAATAATTATATTGAGTTAATCTTTTTTTGATTATAAATATTTTAAATATATTTATGTTTAATATTAAAAAAAGTTGTACAATCTTCCGATCACAAAATATAATACTTATTCATAAAGGAAACATAAAGTAAAATATGTATTATGTTATAATAAAATAATACAATTAAATTAATTTATACTTTTGATTGCACAAAAATACATTAAAAAACTTAGTAAGTAACCTTGTTAAAATAATTAATGAGCATTTCATATACAATAGTTAAAAGATACTTGTATTTTTAAGTAAAGACATACAAAATTAAAAATCATTAAAATGAATAGAAAATTAAGATGTATAAATCTTAATAATATATTGAAAATAAAATAATTTATTAAACTTATAAATAGTATGGATATATATTCCTTTCGAATTACAAGTTGTCTTTGTACATTTTAATAATAATGTGATAAAGAATTGCAAGTATTGAGAGAATATTACCTTTGTGTTTCTAAGTGAAGTAAGATCTTGATAGACTCTTTTCAAAAACCTGCCCAAGGTTTTCGGACCCTTTTTTTATTTTTGTAAAGCTGCATCTTTATTACACTTGAATACGTTCTTCTGTAACTATACTTTCATTACTTGAAACTGCAGAAACACTTCCTTTTCTCCAAATATTTCGAGTTTTATTTAAATTATCATTATAAAAGCAGATAATCTATTTTAAATATATTAAAATAGCCACTTATTGTCGTAGTAAAAATCTGGAGAGCTGAAAACATAAAATTCAATAACAATTTTATAAATTTATAAATATTAAAACTATCATAAATCGCTTTTATATATGGTTATATTTTTTTAAAAAATAATTTCTCTTCGATAAATCTTTATAAAAATTAATTTTTTTAAAAAGTAGTTAAGCTGGCTTTATTTTAGCAATTTTAAAAGACAACCACAATTATAAATTAAAACGAAAACTTAGAATCTTACCTACAATCTTTTTTAGCGTAATATCTAAAAATTTCATAAAAAATCAAAAAAAAATAATCTTATGATCAAGTCATTTTATAAGATAAAAATGCTTAAAATTACTTTTACATTTTTCATTAAGTTTTAATCATTTTTAATAAAAAAATGCTTCATTTTATTTTTACTTCATATCTTAATTATATTTTTCTATTTTTGTATTTTAATTGTAATCTAACGCCAGTATAATTTTAATTTTCATATATTAATGTATAACTTGAAATATAGCAATCTTTAAATTTGGACCCGGCACAAAAATTGCACCTCAGAGCAATCAGATACAAAATCTATGCTACAAAAAAAACAAAATATTAATCTATAATTATTTAGTTAAAATCAAAATTAAAGTTATATAAATAATTAACTGATTTTGATACCTTTAAATGATACAAAATTCAAATTGATGTTGAAAAGACTGTAATAATATTAGCTACTGAAGAATTGATGTAGGTTTTTATAAATACAGGATTCTTGAGAAAAGAACTTATTTGTAAAGCATGTAATTTCCTACTTAATTGGTTGTTTTATAAGGCGTGTTGATAAATTATTCTGGTGCGACTATAAACTTGATTGTAATTCTTAAAAAATATTTTTCTATTTGTTGAAATCTCTTTTTTTGATAACTTAAATTTTAAATTAAAAGTTACTTACATTTTAGGTAGTAAAACTATATTCTTACAAACAATATTTTCATATTATTATACAGAGCATGTGTCTTTCAAGTGGTAGTAATAAAAGTACTACATAAAATAGCAAATTTAATATCTGAAACTAATTTTAGTTACAAAAACTTGATGGATCAGAAATCATTGTTCAAATAAACAAAATATTGTTAACTTATAAGTGTAAAAGTTCTAGTAAAAGACCTGTTAAAAACAAAACAGCTTTATCTGGTATAGCAGAAATAGGCGATCGCATTAGAAGATGTTTTGCTAGAATCAACCATGAAAAAACCAATTACACGGTTGGAAGCGGTGCCCTTCACTATCGTTTTTTTTGGATTTTTAAAAGAATAAATAAAATGTGAAATACCCATCATTTATTTAAAATCCATCTTAAATACTTTTAAAGGAGAATTTAAACCTATCAAGATTTCAACTCCCTTTCCTAATATGTAAATATGCATCACTTTCATTTTCAACTTATACTATGCCCATGACTTGTCTTTAATTAGCCAATGGGTCAATAATTTTGTCAGACGAGCACAAAAGTTATGGTAAACCGTCTAGATTTTAATTATGGATTTTATGCCATAAATACGAATTTTTGCGCAGTAAAACAGGAATAAATGCTCAAGCTATAAAATCAGTGCTTAAAGTAAGAAATAGAAAAAGTTGTNCTTGAAATAAATAACAGAGATAAAATAAGAAATTTTGATTTGAAAATAGAAATCTTATTTTTTGTGTTGAAATGTTTAGATTATTCATTTAAAGAATTTCCACCAAATTAATAAATAAAAAATTGTGAAATTTGATTTAAAAGGCATTTCCGCGATGTTTAATATATTTAAAATTTTAAATTCTTTTTTAACGAATATAGATACAATTTACTGTAACTATAAAAACCTTTTTAAGTACTTCTCTTTTAAATTGTTAAAAAATTTTTTAGATTAAATAAATATGTTGAATTCATTTTATTTCAATAGCACTATTTTTTTAATATATAGATCATTTTATTATAATGAAATTTGTTTAAAATATTGACCGCACTTCTAAATATATAAGAACATTTTAAATATATTAAAAATTTCTGATATATTAGACATTATACTAGAATGGAGATATTTAAAAAAATAAATTTATATTTCTTATGATAAAAATAAAATGGGATAAAGAGTTAACAGAAAAGCTTATTGATCTAGGGCATGACTTAAAGACACAAGAAAGATTTACTAGCGCTAAGAACAACCCCAGATTATTGATGAAATATTGGGAAGAGGTTGCGGAAAATTTTGGCGTACCAACATTTGCTTAATAAGTTAAAAACAAGTGTAACAATTTACTTGCGAGCTACAGGGTTGCTTTGACAGAAAGTAATCGTTTCGTTGCTGGAAAAATAACATGGTTGTATTTTAAAAGATTAATGATTCTCTTTTTAACAAAGTAGAAATAGTACCAGCCAATTATCTTGAATTTGGTGTGGCAAACGAGGAAGCTTTGACAAAAGGTGAAATTTCGCGTAATGGTTCTTGTATAGATGATAGTGAGCATTTGTTATTGAGCAAAAAGAAAAAAAATAATAGTGTAAAAACTAAATTGCTAGAATTGATACTAAAGAAGATGGAGTCTGAAATACATAATGATGGAGATAAGTATGCAGAAAAAAAATTTTTTTAAAAAGAAGATGAAGCATGTAGACCAAAAGCTTGATAAAATTTTAAAGTTTTTAAATGAAAAGGAATAAACAATTCAATACTAATTTAATTATTTTTATTTTAAAATGAAATTATGTATCAAAAGACTTCCTATTATTATTTTAATATAAATTGTTTTTTCTCCATTGTAAATTAGATTCTAAATCTTTTAAACTTTCCTTTAAGCAACCCAAAGTTGTTTTCGACTATAACTCTTTGTTTTTCCACATTTGAATTCAACTCTTCATTATCAGACGAAGCAGGTGTAAGTACCCCANAAAAGGATTTATATGCTGAATCTGCTACGACGTTNNNGCCTACGANAGANATTCTTTCTGNAAAATTANGTAGTNAAGAATTTCTAAAAATTCTAGAATCATGCGCGGACCCNAATCCGAAAGCAACATAACGAAAGCACNTAAAGCAATCAACTGCACANNAGAAATTTATTGAGTNAAAAGACTTTCTNTTATAATATAGNGNAGGNTTTTCCCTAGGCCTGTGGATAGGGACGTGGGTTCCATCTATANCCAAAACCGTGTTTGGTNGATTACCTTTTAGATGAAAATTTTGTCTANGCTCTNCAAACNCATTTTCTTCTGNTAGCTTNATTTCCTTTTTCGCNATACTATAAAATATCNCAGACATTCTCATTACAATTGTCCAAATAAAGNATTTTGAAATCNCAAAAANNTCTCTANNTTTTCTAAATGTGCACGGATGTGATACATAAAATACAAAGACGGAAACTTGCAAAAAAATATTNTTAAGGTGTTTTGNTGAATTAACCCTTNTGTATTCANCTAACCCANNAAACTTNTTTTTTGACATTCTAAAATTTTCNTAAAATTGTAACTC
>RCSS01000474.1:6767-17672 GCA_004000155.1 Tubulinosema ratisbonensis | reverse complement strand
CANTCAATNNNNTCATTCCTTCATTNNNNTNNACTNTTNTTNNTTTNTNNNTNNANNNATAANNAGAATTTCCTCTTCCTAAATTATACCCTGTAATTTTTTCTAATTCAAAATCAAAATTATTTTCTAAAACTAATTTTACTACTTCTTCATTCTCTTCTTCGTGTTCTGAACAAGTAGAATAAACTAATTTATTTACTGAATCAATTTTTAAAAAATGATTTATGACAGCAAACTGAAAATTTTGTAAATTTTTTACTCTTTCTTCATTTTTAGAATAAATTGAATGTAACCCTGAACCAGAACAAGATGGATCCACCAAAACATACTTAACATCTTTAAAAAGTGAAGTATCAACATTTAAACAGTCTCCTTGTATTGTTGTAATATTTGTAAAACCACTTCTTTTTACTAATTTTTCTAAAATTAAAAATCTTTTACAATCCTTTTCTATTGCATAAACTTTGCCTGTGTTGTTCATAATCTGTGCTAAATGTAATGTTTTATTACCTGGTGCTGCACATACATCCAAAACAGTCGATCCTTCTGGTGGATTTAAAATCTGAGCTGGCAAGCATGAAGAATAATTTTGTACAATAATNTTACCTTCATTTATAAGTTTGTAATCTAAAATTTCTTTTGTTTTATAAACATTTTTGATGTCAGTCTCTTCAAAACTAAAAGAAATATTTTCTTTTTTGAGATTGTTGATTCTAAAGTATTTTATGCATTCTTCTTTCTTTTTTAAATTTAAATTTTTTACAAAAATTTGTATCTCCTTAAAAAATTTGTCATTTTGTTTGTAATTTTTTGACAAAATCTCATAAATTTTGATAAAACTTATATATTTTTCATTCTCTTTTTTATGCTTTAATTGGTTGTACACCTGTTCTATCATTTGTATGTTGTCAAGTGTATTCTTTATGACAGCAAAGTATTGTTTAGGATTGTTAGTTGAGTAACAAGCATTCTTTAGTGTCATTCTTTTAGTCAACACTTTTTTTAACAACAAAGCACATTTTTTATAAAATAAGTCTTGTTTCATGCTTAAAAATTTAATATAAATTTAAAAAACATAATTAAAAAAAATTATTTTATTCTCAAAAAAAAATAATTTTTAAAAATATTATTTTTTTTTTACATTTTATTCAACCGATTTTTCATATTCTTTGTAATCACAATAAGTAAAGAAAACCCATACACAAAAATAGTAAAACAATAAAATACCAGCACCGACAATCCCTAACACAGTGTTAGTGGCACATGAANNACAGTNTTAGTGGCACNTNANNAACANTTNNTTNNANNNACNTTNNTTANAAGANNNANNANTNNTACAGNNNAANNAATCCTTNCNGNNAAANATAANNCTNNNTANNTNNNTNNNNANCTTTTTGACCTGTCTTTAAAATTCTATTTTTCATTTTTCTTAATCTTAACAGTGCACCTAAACAAAATATCCCTGTTAAGACTGTAAGAGTGTTGTATTGATAAACAAATTTATAAGCAAAGACTGAAATCAATGCTTGTAAAGTAATCGATGTTACTAATTTTATTAGTGTTAGTTTATGCATGTAAACAAATTTATTTAAAATAAAATATTTTTTTAAAAAAATGGAAAAACCGAGAGATGAAAAGAAATATTCACAAATTTACAAAAATTTGGATATAAAAAAGGAATTAATCATAAAAAAACAAAATAAACAGATTGATAATCTTGATTTACCAGTAAGAGGTAATTTTAATAAAAAAATTAAAGAAAATTCCAAAAGAAATTTGTTAGACTGTCTTCTATATGATGTTGATTCTCAAGATTTACTATTTTTAAATAATTTGGATGTAAAAATACCTGTAAATTTATTTGAGTTGATTTTTGACAGGTTAGAGAAAGAATGGTACTCTTTTTTGGAAACTGAAATGAAAAAAGTAGAACAATCTTTCAAACTAACCAGTTATTTCTGTGATATTTGTGCTTTAAGCTCATATTCCTCTGAAAATGACTTACTTTATTGTGATGGATGTAATTTATGCGTGCATCAAGAATGTTATGGTGTTCCTTTGATACCAGAAGGGTTCTGGCTGTGCAGGAAATGTTTATTTTTAGGTAAAAAGAATGTAAAATGTGAATTTTGTCCTAACAAAAATGGTGCATTAAAAGAAACTATTTCTGGCAATTATGGCCATATTCTTTGTACAATTTACAATCCTAACTTATTTTTTAGAAACAATGTGTTTTTAGAACCAATAGAATATGAAAATGATTTTTATGCACAACCAAAAGAAAAATGTGTCCTTTGTAAAAATTTAAGCCATGCTCTTATAAAATGTTCCTTTTATTTATGCACTAAAAAATACCATGTGACTTGTGGCATAGAAAATGAGTCTTTTTATTTTGACCAATCAAATTTAATTTCTTATTGTGACACCCATTCCCCAAACAAACCACCAGAATTTTGGCAGATAGAAGACTTTTACGGGTATAATTTGTTAAGTTATAAAAAACTAAAAAAACAGCCAAAAATAAGAAAAAATTTTAAGTTGCATAAACCAGAATATTCCAAAATATTTGATTTTACAGAAATTAAACCTGTATGCACCCAAGAAATGTTTGATAGAGTATGCTTAGAAGTAGAATTTTTATGTAAAAATAAAGAGATTGTTCTGTTGGTTTGTAAGTACTGGCAGAAAAAACATTTTTTTAATTTTAATAGTTTTATTCCTGAATTACAATTTTTTAGTAATTGTTTGGATTTGCAAGATTGGCTGAAAAAACGAAAAAATAATTAAATTTTATAAAATAATAAAAAAAACATTATAAATTAAGTTAAAAAAAATTTATAAAGTAATTTTAAATAATATTTATAAATTAATTTTAGAGAGTTTTTAATTTGTTATAAAAATTAATTTATAAATATTAAAAATGAATTAATTATATATTTAAATAATATTATAAACAAATATAAAAATATTAAAAATTAATTTAATTTTAATTTTATCTGCAAAAATAACCCATGGGTCTTTCAAAANNAAAAATAAAAAAACAAGTAGAATTTTACTTTTCAGATGCAAATTACCGATTTGACACATTCTTAAAAGAGACATGTGAATTAGACAATGGATTTATTCCAATCAGTACAATTTGTAAGTTTAAAAATCTTTCTTCTGCGAACGTAACCGAAGAAGATGTTAAAGAAGCTTGTAAAGATTCATCGGTGGTGTTAATCGAAGGAAATAAAATTAAAAAAATCATAACAAGTGAATACGAGGAGTATTTAAAGTGCAANGTTGATGAATTAATTGTAGGTATCAAAGGATTTGATAAAAATTTAACTTTAGAAGAAATTACCACTTTTTTAGAGGAATACACCACTCCTAGGTTAGTAAGATTAAGAAGAGACAAGAAAAAGAATTTTAATGGAGAAGTTTTGGTTCATTTACCATCCAAAGAAGAGGTAGAGAAAGTTTTAGGAATGAAAATTAAGTTTAACAGGTCAGAAGAGAGTAAAAAAGTAAAGAAAGAAGAAGAATTTTTACAAATCATGACAAAAAATGAGCTTATTTCATTAAAAAAAGAGGAAAATAAAAAGAAAGAAAAAAAAGAAGAGAATGGTTTTGATAATTTTTTAAACAAACTTTACAAATACACTTGTAATGATTCAATACAAATTAGGGATATTAAGAAAATGGTTGAAGGAATTGCCTTTGTTGATTTAAAAGCTAAGTGTTTAAGGTTTAAAGAGGTACAAAATTTTGAAAAGAAAGAATTTACAAGTGAAAATAAAAGTATTTCTTTGGTTAAAATGAATGAAGAGGAAGTAAAGAAATATTTTGATGAAATTCAATCTAATAAAAAAGAGAAGAGAGGTAAAAAATAAATATTTATTTTAAGGAAANNNNATTTTTAGAGACGAATTATTCTATAAAAAAAAGAGGTATTTTGTAATATGAAATATATTTTTTAAAAAATAATTTAAAATTATTGTTTATTTAATTCAAGTTTGAACAACTAAAGCATGTAAATTTTTATAAAAATTAAATTGTTTGAATCATTATTATGGTATCTCTTCGTACCACATTAAATATTTTTAAAATTTAAATAAATACTTTTTACAAATAGCTATTTTAATGATTGTTTATAAACTCCATACTCTTAAGTTTCGCTGGAAATTTATACTTTTATTTAACTGGTACATTTGGCGATCATTTTTGTTCATTGATAGAATATGTTCTATCAATGATCATTTGGTAAATCATTATTATTGTTGTTTATGGATGAAAAATCGATACGAAGATCTTTTCGCTATACCTTCTATATAGCATGTAAAAATAATTTTTTACTTTTTACTTTACAGGGTACATTTAATAACAAATAATAATTTATAAAATTAAGAAAAAAATATAAATACTTAAAACATTCGTTTTTAACAAAAAAACAACTTTGTATTTTAAAACCAACCTTAAACCTTTTTCACTTGTCATAAATTGACAGTAGATTCTTCAAAGATGTTATTATATTTACAGAATTATTAATTATTTGTGCTTGTAAAAATAACATTTTTCAAGTATAAAATGGCATTTTAGAATAAATTTTTAGTAAAAAAGAAATTCAAAAGCTAAATTTTCATTTTAAGTTAAATTATACAATTTTTCATAAGAAATAAATTATGTTTATGTTTTTTTATAAAAATTGAAAAGTTTATTTATTATTGGCTAAAAATTATTTAAACTGATTTTGACTTCTCAAAAAGGAAAACAAAGACCAAGCAGTAAAAATTAAAAATAATCAACCCTCATGCTAATATTCTTAACATTTTTGTTCATCATTTGCAAAAATTTTCCTATCTCACACCCAGATCATTCTTTAAACCTGTGCGAAATAAAAGATATGTTAGAGATGGTTTTGTTTTACAAAAATGCAACCGCTAAAGAAAATTTATTCATTTTCACTAAATGTTGTATCATTTACAAATACAAATTAAATTATAAAAATAAGAAATCAGTAACACTAAACAATCTGATTATGGAATTAAAATTATTGATTGAAATTTTGTTATCGAACAATCAAGATATAAACTGGATAGAGAATTATAATAAGATTATTAAAGCCGTAGTAGAATTAAATGAAGCTTTATGTAAATTTATCATGAAAAATCAAAATAAAAAAGGTATTAAATATTCTAAAAAGATGATTGATAAGCTTAATTCTACAATCATCTACAAATCAGAAAATATTAAAAAATATCTTTATAGAAAAAAAGGTCATAAAAAAATTATTTTTAAGCAAAAATATAAAGAAAAATGAAGAAATATATCTTGATTATCTAGAAGAATGTAAAAATATACCGGAATATTTTGATATTTTAAGTAGGAAAAATCAAACTAAACTAGGTTCTAAAAAAACTAAGCAGAAAAATAATTCAAAAGAAATCCTAAAAGAGATAAGCAACTTTTATGAATTTAATACCATTTGTATTAATAACTAAATATTTAATTTTTGCTAAAACTTTTATTTATAACGTATAAATATAAAAAATAAATATACTCTTTTTCACAAAAAAATAAATTTAAATATTTTAAGAATATTTTTTATATAAATTTTATTTATTAATAATCTATAAAAAATTTTTATTTCTTAAAACAAAATAATTTTTTTTTAATTTTTTAAAGTAAATCGGTAAAAATTTAAATTGTAATAAAAATCTTTATTATTTCATAAAATATAGATTCTTTACAAAAATTAACTAAATTTAAAGATTATTTATAATTTAATTATTGTTCAATTATCTTGTGATATTTTTATTTCTAAATTATTTTGATCATCCAATTCTATTGTTTTTGTGATTAAAATTCTTTCTTTAGGGTTGATGTTAGAAGATTCTGTGTTTTTATTGTCTTTTAATATTATCGTACTACATTTCTTAGTAGAAAAAAAGTTCTTTTTTGTTTCATTTTCTATTATTGACGTTAAATTTAGAGGAGAAAATAATTTTAATTCTGAAGATGTTACAGTATTAGAATATAATTTAGAAGAATTATATTCTATTTTTGTGCTATAATTTGAATTTATTTGTGATCTTGAAAGTGATTGAACTGAATTCTGATTACTGAGTGATGCTGTTGATTCTAAAATTTTACTTTTTTGATCAGTGTTAGTAAATATTTCGGATTTACTCAACATTTGTGCAAATGTACTTGTCATTACATTTTTATTTGATGTTCCGCTTGAAGATTGGTTAGCAACAATTTCTATAAAATTTGTATTATTTTTAACATCTTTCTCTTCTAACTTAATACTCTTTAATAAATTTCTTATTCTCTGTTCATTTTTAAGATTATTACTTTCGTCAATTTCATTCATTTTATTTACAATCATTCTTTCCATTGGTTGAATGTTTTTTAATTTATTTTCGAACTCAAAAAGAATCTTTTCTATCTTTGATTCGATATTAAAGTTTACTGTCGTTGTTGTAAATTTGGTAAACGTTTTTTCTATTTCACTTTTGGTGATAAAAATTGTGGTTAAGATTGTTGTTTTCTTTATTAATGAATTTTGATTTGATAGTTGATTTGTTTTTTGTGTGTCGCTGATTGATTTTAATTGGGAAATTGACGAATTGGATGTAAAGTTCTCTTTTTCTTTGTAAATTTCATTTAGGTTTTGTTTGATTAATTCTTTTATTGTGGTATTGTTTATTTTTTGTGAATTTTTTACTTCGTTGATAAAATCGTCAATCGTGATAAATTCGTTTTTATCGTGTTGTTGTTTTTTACAATCATTTGCAGAAATGGTACTTGACAATAAATTTTCTTTATGTGCATTTAAATCTAATTTATTTTTGCATTCTTCTATTGAAATTGTATTCTCACCTTGCGTATTTTTTTCTTTGGCAAAAGAAATGTTTTTTTGTTCCGGAGTATCATCTTTTATATCGTTTATGTAATATGTCACTGTTACTGTTTTTACAGAATCATTGAAAATACTTTTATTTAGTGTATAATATGGTGTAGAATAAACAAAACTAGTTGTTTCTATGTATTTGGTGCTCACTGCTTTTTTTGCTACTTTATTAATCGAACTTGCTATGCTTACTTCAGCAGAATCTAGTTCTTTATTTATAGCATTTCTTTTTTCACTCAATTCATTTGCTTTGATCAAAGAATCTTGTTTATTTTTTGATGACATTGACATGGTAATTGAATTTGATAAACTTGATTTGACTTTGCTTATAGAAGCTTTGCTTGTGAAAATATTTGAGATAGAAACATCTGGAATATAAAAAACAGAAGTATAATAAATTTTTGAGAATTTGAATTTACCATGTTTTTTAGGGTTATCGTCTTTGTTCAACAAACTTACAGTATTTTTATCGGATTCTGTTGTTTTTCCTTCCAAAAAATCGATAAAACTTTCATCATTTTCATCCAAAGTACATTCTAAATCATTTAAATTGTTGATTTTAAAATATTTGTAAATTATATTTTGTAATAAATTTTTTTCATCTCCGTTAGTTTCTTTTTCTATTTTTTTAAGAAAAATTACAAAATCACAGATTTCTTTTTCTGTTTCATATTTATTTTTCTTTTTTATGACTGTGTTTAATGTATCGTTCTTTGATTTGTAAAGTGAGATTAAAGGATTAATAATTGATTTGATTTTTTTGGTAGANAAATTTGTTGGACTGGGAAATATACTTTTTGTAGGTAAAAGTGATTCTGATGTAAATTCTATTGAGATGTTATTAAATTGATTGTAAATATCTTTAAAANTGTTTGCATCTTTTTTCAGNGGATTCTCTTTTCTCGTATTTTTTTGATTTAACCATCCTTTTGAACTATATATATTTTGACANTACCATATACATTTAGGATCATAAATATTACAATTACAAAGTAAATTCGCATTAGAAACGATTTGATTTTTGTCTATCAAACTTGAAATAGGCAAATTCTTATTCTGAAAATTTTTACTATTCGTGATTTGGNAATTTGTGTGTAGTCCAATCAGAATTAATATATTAGGAAGAAAAGTGATTGTTCTATAAAAGCTAAATATTTTATAAATATCATTGTAAAATAGCATCCTCATTTGTTTTCTTTTATTGTTTCTTCATTTCGTTTTGAAAATGTTTTGATTTGAAATTTTTTGTTTCAAGTAATTTATAAATATTTTGATCATTTGTTTGTATGTTTTGTTATTTGATAAGTCTTTTAGCAAAAGTAGAATACAAAGAATTTCCTTCTAAAGAAGTAGAATATGAAAGAAACATGGACCTAAGTAGTATTGGATTTGAAAATGCATTCTCAACAGCTGAAGGGATTACATTGAGAGCATCCTCTGAGAAAGGGTCAATAGTACATTTTGAGACACCTAATCCATATGATGAATGGAGCTTTGCGTTTACAATAAATGATCTCAATCTTTCTCCTGGTGAAGTAGGAGGAGTTTATCTTTGGTATACAGATGATAGAGTTGAACAAGGATCGTTCAAAGGAGTAGACCCAAAATTCAACGGAATGGTAGCAGGTATAGAATTCACAGGAAAGGCTGTAGATTTAATTGTCACTTCAAATGATGGTGAAGTAAACATGCATGCAATGGAGGATGTAAGTGTTTTAAGAGATTCTGTTAATCAAGAAAGACTTAAAAATATAAAAGACGTGACAGTAAAAGTTATTAATACAATGCAAAATTTTAAAATGGAACTTTATAACGGAGATAATTTGCTTTATGATAACCTAAGATTTAAAGATGCTTCCGCTTTAGGGGATAGATCCAAAGGAAAATATTTTGCAATATCTTCTTATTATGACAAAGTACCTTTAGAAAAAAAGTTTATTCTTAAAAAAGCAGTCCTTTATAAAAGAGAAGAGTATGAACATTACGAACCATTGATAGCACACAGCAAGAAGCCAGAAGAGAAGACAAGAATGTATGATGAGATCACTCATTCTGATAAGGGAACAAGACATTTGATCTCTAACTTAGAACATTACATTGATTACATCAAAACCATGTTAGGTGGACCTTCAGGTCAATCATTAGCCANTGCAGTGCACGAAACTAGAGAAGANATAGATAGAATAAAAGATGATTTGAACAAAGTAAATAAAACTTTAAAAGACGGACACCATGATGATTTTAATGATTCAATGGAGATTATTAATACAAGAATATCTGATTCTGAATTAAAACTTAAAGGAATGCAACAAGGTATGTCAGACATTACTAGAAAAATTAACGAGNTAAAAGATCTTAGCCAAAGAAGGTTTAAAATAGTTATATTTGGGATAATAGCAGTTGCTTCAGTNATAGTNGTCTTATCAGTGATTGAAAGATATAACAAACTTAAGAATTATTCTAGAATTGATTAAAAATTAAGTATTCTGAAANGATTTTTACNAAAAAAAATAATTTTTAATTTTACTTTTCAAATATAAAACCCATTAATGAAAACAAAATCAAATTTTTATTCCACNNAANAGCAAAGGAAGCTCGCAAACTAATGATGAAACTAAGCAAACCTATNCGTAACAGCAAAGGAAAGATAATCAAACACGCACAATTCCAAAACCCTAAAGCAGATATAGGAAAGATCCATGCTGACAGAAAATGGTTCCAAGAAACAAGAACCATTACCAAAGAAGAGGTTGACAAACTGGCCAACCAAAAAAAAGATCTTAAACCTTATGAAGTGCTTCTTTCTAAAAACTTGCTCCCATTTTCTTTGATAGAAAACAAAGATACGAAAAGTAAAAAGAAAATAAATTTTCAAGAAATNTATTCCAAGCAAAGTAAACGTGTCAAATCAAATTTTGACAAACTTTTGTTAAATTCTTCCGAGAAACAAAATTTTGTAAAAGAGGAGAAAGAAAAAGAAGAAGATTATGAATTTACACATCAAAAAGGGATTAGTAAACGTATTTGGAATGAGTTGTTTAAGGTTATAGATTGTTCTGATGTGGTTGTCCATGTTTTAGATTCNAGGGATCCCGTTAATACTAAATGTGATTTGATTGAGAAATACACTTTGGAGAAAAACAAGAAATTGATTTACATTCTTAACAAAGTAGATTTAATTCCTTTTTCTGTCTCTTCCAAGTGGCAAAGCTTAATTTCTAAGAAACATCCTTGTCTGTTATTTCATGCTAATTCATATAAAAATTCTTATGGTAAANTAAATTTGATAAATTTGTTAAAGCAGTTTAAAAAAATGAGTGACAGAGAAATAAGTGTAGGATTNGTAGGATACCCTAACACAGGTAAAAGTAGTATAATTAATGCACTTAGGTCTAAAGAAGTATGTAGTGTGGCACCTATTCCAGGTGAAACTAAGTGTTACCAGTACATTTCTTTGACCAAACAAATTAATTTAATAGATTCACCAGGTGTAGTGCCTCACATTTCTACTGAGCAAGCCATTCTTAAAGGGGCAGTAAGGGTAGAAAATGTGAAAGACCCTGAGGTTTATTTTAATTTAATTTATGCAAAGCATAAATCTACGTTAGAAAATGTTTACAATATAAAAGGAAAAGACTCAGAAGAATTTTTAGAATTATTCTCTAAAAGGTATGGTAAGTTATTAAAAGGTGGAGTTTATAATGTGGAAGGTAGTGCTAAGATTATTTTAGCAGATTTTATACGAGGTAAGATTCNTTATTTTAATGAAGTGTCAGAAGAATTTTATAAAAATTAAAGTATTTTTTTACAATAAATTACTTAAATTCTAAATATAATACGTACTTTTATTTTTAATATAATACAATAAAAATTAGTTTTTTTATGATAAAAAACTATTATTTTTAAAAAAATATTTAATTTATTTTATTATTCAGGCTTAGAAACCCATCCCTCAAACCTAAAATTCTTTTTCTGGTCATTTTCTACTTTTGCCACAAAATCANCNT